>PVIY010000865.1:0-175124 GCA_004026745.1 Myrmecophaga tridactyla
AAAAATTCAATATAAAGAAACATACTTTCTTTTGAGTGTCACAACAGTGTCTATAAGCCCTTCTAATATTTTATATGTAAAATTCATATATTTATAATATACCAAATATAATATTTATAATATCTTTTCCCATAGCACCCACACCATTGTATATGGCTTATTGTGCAATGACATTAATCTCAGGCTCATGTACTCCTTCTGGGAGTATGTGAACTTTGAAAATTTGTACAATTTCTAATTTATCTGTAAATGTACAATTTACAGATAAAGTTCTATCTCAGAGCAGTAACAGTTAGGCCCGCTGGGCTGGGACACTATAAACCACATTTCCCCTCAGTCAGCTTTTCTCCGTTAAGCTTGGCCAGTTGCAGATGCTATAGGGAAACTGCAAGGCTAGAGAACGGAGGGAACTGCTGCTTCTTGTTTGCTCCTTGTTATTTCCTCTGGCCTATTTGTGTTCTTCTGGTTTATGTCAGCATCACCCTAGCCTTGCTTCTTCACCCAGGCAGCAGCAGTTCATTCCTCTAGTAGCAACTGAGTCTTGTCTGGAGTTTTTCTAGTACTTGAAGGACCAGCTTCATCATGGCCCTCTCCCTCAGAGTCACCTGTACCAACAGGTAAAGCCTCACCTGGAAGCTCAGGACTCTAGTCTTCTGGGATCAGAGACACCAGCATCAGCTGAGCAGTGACTCTTCCTCAGAGGCCTGATGTTTAGGACCCCTGAGGAGGTCCTACAAGTTTTTGAATTTTAATAATTCCAATCTCAATTGTATGGGTGGTAGCTGATTTCTACAATCCCTACTTGTGATAGCTCAGTTTTCTCTATTGGTCTTTTCAGTTACCTAGTTAACAATGCCTTAAATCAAATGTCCTGTATTAAAGTAATTAGTATGGCTTCTATCTCTTTACAGGACCCTGATTGACATACCTCTAATCTCTACATCACATCCTTCCTATAAATTTTATATTCGTTTATTCACTAGTCAACATTATTCAGGCTCACTGGGCATCTTTTCTGTGATAGATACTGTTTTAGGCAGTGGATACAGAATGGTGATCAAGATATACAAAATTACATTGTAGAATAGAAAACAATAAAACTAAATAATTTAAATGAATTTAATAGAACCAAACATCATATGGAGCTGAGAAATTTAGAGAATGTTCCAGTTCTAACTCCAATGAGAATACCTGCAGCCAATTATTTTAAAACTAAAGCATTTTATACATGGCGGCATGGCCAAGCAATGAGAGAATCCAGTCTCTGAGACTTTGAAGTCAGATATATGTGAAGGTGTTTTCTAAAAAGATATATGCCACCAAGAAATCCCACTGTGAGTCAGCCCTCCATTCCAGGGCAGTGCCTTTATTTGCAGGGGATGTCCTACTTTTCAGTTAGCGCATTGAAACAACACAAAGAAGGGGACAGATTGGAAGGAGTTCCAAGAAGTTCACACAAAAAAGTGATTCAGAGCACTGGAAGGGCAGAGTAATGAGGCAAGATTGCAATAACTAAAGGTATTTTTATCTAGTATTCAACTAAGGGCAATTGTGACATCTAAAAATAAGCAATGCAGAAAAAGAAAAATAATTACAGGGAAGATGATACATAATAATTAACTACTGAAAAGGAGTACACTTTCAATGATGAGATACAAGTAAAGCAGGAAAACTTGAGCTGATTATAGAGATTCAGTTTCTCACATTGAGGTGAGGGGAGTGCTATTTAAAATTCACAGTCCTTACAAAATAAAGAAAAGAAAAGCCCAAACATGTAATTATTATCTGCCGACACTGTAGTCTAAAACGATCCAGTAGTGTTTGCCCATTTCTAATTTACACCGTTCCGCATCTTTAAAGTGATCTAACCCTTTTGCTTCTGCTTAATTAAAGAACTCAGTCAATTTTTGTAAATCTTGGCGATGCCTATGAACTTCATTTTCTAACAGACACTGTTGAGTTGAAAAACATTGCATCCATACAAATGAAAAGTAGAGATCTCCACAGGTGTTGCCTTTGCTGTTTCTTTATTTGCCATATAACATACAAAACTGTCTCCCTTTGCCAGGCTCCTATGAGTAAGACCACACTACAGGTGGGCTTGAACAGTGAGGATTGATTGACTCGTGGGTTTGGAGGCTAGAAGGGTTGCTTCCTCCAGGTTGGGTAGTGTTCGGTGCTGGGGTGTAGTGACCCTTGGGGTTCCTTGGCTTGTATTTCCTGCTTCCTGTCACATGGCAATGGCCTCTCCTTTCTCTTTTGGTTCCTGCTGACTTCCTGCTTCCTGTTCCTCCCTTTGACTTTCTCTTTATAAAACCTCCAGGAATCAAGATTAAGATCTACCCTCATTCGCCTGAGCTACATCTTAAAATAATGTCTTCAAGAGGTCCTGTTCACAATGGGTTCACAGCCACAGGGACTCAGGTTCAGATAAAGGACATGTCAAATTGGGGTACATGATCCAACCCATGGCAAAGCTTTAAAGGAATACAAATTTGAAGTACAATCTCTGGTTTGAAAAAACAGACTTTCTATATTATCTAAAATGAACATGGATAGGCTCACAATCAACTGAAAAAAAGATGATAGATTATTTTATGGGAATCGGACCGTAAATGACCAACATTGGAAATGATCCGAAAAAATTATTTTACCCAGTTTTATCAAGCTCACTAAAAAAGTCTGTTCCAAAATATTTTCCTATGTTCCTTTTTAATCAACATTTCTCTCCTTTTTAAGGGGCTAAAATGAAGTTTCTCACCCTTGTGGGTCCTCATAGAGGACACTGATTGTCCTTATGTGTCTTCTAGAAATATGTCTTCATTCAGGATATGAGGGCTTCTTTGTACTCAGAGTTCACTGGTTTCAGTTAAATATCAGGACACTGCATACGATTGACAACATAATTTTTCAGAGGTTTTGGGGCATGTTTGCTTTCTTCTGTTCCTTGAAACTCAGCCAGATTTTGTTCGTTCTTCAGAAGGTCCTAGATTTGAGGTTATTTATCTTCCTTGATAATTGAAGGTCAAAAAAGAAACTTACAGAGATATAGTGAAATGCAGTTGTGATGCCACTTTTTGATGTTTAACACTTACAATTTCAAATAAAAATACATTGAAAAATATATATATTTTAAAAGCAGAATTATCCTGCAGAGCAAAAATTAAACCAGTCTGACTCCAGAGTCACAACCTTATTAGAATGACTCTTGCAAAAATATCTCAGAGATATTTGGAACAACTTATCTGAGAACATTTTTGCTGGCTTAGAAATCTTCCAGGGTTGTGAATGGCCCTCTGAGTCTGCTTATACATGCTCAGGAAAACCGTAAAGCCGTTCCCTTCATGAAATACTAAAGCCTGTTTTGCAAGTAGTGAGTATGTTTTGGCTCTGAGGGTAATTTGGATGCTGTGGTTGAGTCCACTTCTTTTGCTGACAAAGCTGACATCACCCCCTCCCTCACTGTTCCACATGCAATACCACCCCAGGTCAGCACAGCCCTGACAACGATACATGGAATAGTATCATCAGGTTATAGAAGTGTACGGGAACAGAGACAGAGTAAGCTAAGTGTAAGCTACTATGTAAAGCAAGCAGTAACTTGGTAAGTAGTAAGCTTAATCAGCTTAAAATGAGTCCTAGAGTACTTAAATTAATTAGTAAATCTGCACAGCATGTCATGAATTATGTGTAACCAGAACAACAGTATGTGTTGAGTATTTGATATGCCTGAGTTACTAAGTTATGAGCCACCTGTATAAGATTTAATCTTCACAATAGCTCCATGAGATTGATATTATTATTATTATAATCATTTTACAGAAGAGAAAACTGAGGCACAGATGAATGGTGTAATTTATTTTCCATCTTGCATGTTGTATGTGGAAATATTAGAGCCCAATACCTGAAGTTCAGAGATTATACTTTTAACCACTACACTTACACTTATAGTTGGTTCAGCAAATTATTAAGAGCTTGGGGCAGCCCAAGGAAAAGTCCCAGGGGCTTAAATGTGGAAAAAAGTTATACCTTTGTTCTCCAAGGTCACAGTCTAGTTCAGGAACTGGCAAACATTTTCATTAAAGGCCCACAGAGTAAATATCTTAGGCCTTGTGATCCATATAATCTCTGTCACAATTACTCAACTCTGCCATGTGGCATGGAAGTATCCAAGACAATATGTAAATGAATGAGTGAGCCTTTGTTCCAGTAAATCTTTATTTACAAAATCAGGCTGAGGGCCTGGTTTGGCCTAAAGGCTGTAGTTTGTTGACCCCTGATGAAGTAGAAAATTTAATCTTATAGCTATATGATCGATGAGATCTAATTCTTGAAGAGGAATATATAAACCACAGGCAAATCACAGAGGGAAGAGTGACATATCCTGCCTGAGTTGTTCATAGAAAAGTAATCTTTGAGCAGAATATTGAAGAATTAGTAAGTTAACATTGAGTGAGGAAGAAGGAAAGGACACTCCAGGCAGAGGTAACAGCACAACCAAAATCTTGGAGGCATGGCGTTTGAGAAACTGCAGATAGTGTAGGCAGACTGAAGTGCAAGTGTGTGCTGAGTAAGAGTGGAAGGAAAGGACAGACAGGTAGGTGGGGGAAGGGCTCGCTAGTGCCAGACCTTCAGTGAAATGGGAAGGAATTTGAGTATTTGATGGTAAAAGATGGAGAGACACTGAAAAGCCCTTTAGAAAGGAGTTAGCATCATTCAACTTGCAATTTTTAAAAATAATTCTGCAAGATTTTCTTCGAGGGGGGAAATATGATAAAGCTACTTTAAAAATACCTTCTATATTGGAAATATCCAATATGCATTTAATTTCAAGAAACACACTTGTTCTAGTTTGCTAGCTGCCAGAATGCAACACACCAGAGATGTGTGTGTTATAGCTTTTAATAATAGGGGATTTATTTTGTTAGTTCTTCAGAGAAAAGGCAGCTAACTTTCCACTGAGGTTCTTTCTTACATGGGAAGGCACAGGATGGTCTCTGCTGGTCTTCTCTCCAGGCCTCTGGGTTCCAACAACTTTCCCCGGGGTGATTTCTTTCTGCATCTCCAAAGGCCTGGGCCGAGCTGTGAGTGCTGAGATGAGGTATGCTGAGCTGCTTGGGCTGTGCTATATTGCGCTCTCTCATTTAAGCTCCAGGCAATTAAGTCAAACGTCATTCATTGCAGCAGGCATGCCTCCTAGCCGACTGCAGATGTAATCAGCAACAGATGAGCTTCATGTACCATTGGCTCATGTCCACAGCAACAGAATTAGGTGCCTTCATCTGCCCAAGTTGACAACTGAATCTAACTACCACAAAACTCTAGGAAGAATCAGAAAAAAATCTCAGTGTTGGCTTTTGTGACAGGTGATGCTTTACAGTCTTTCGTGGTTTTGCTTCTTTTTTTTTTTTTATGCAGTAGAGTCTTTAGGGATTTTTGTTTCTTTTTTTTACAATGCCTCCAAGCTATACTTTGTTCTATTAATCTTTGCACTCTAGGATTTACATTTGGTTTTTAAATGTAATGTTTTAATTTTACAGTTCATGAATAGGAAATATGTATAGTGATTTTCCTGTTTCATTCCAAATAAAAATGCTTAATAGAAATATATATTTTTACAAGATGTCTATAATGTGCCATTATTTAAAAATATAGATTTTATACCCCAATATTGCCAAGAAAGAAAACGTGGACCATTATGCTTATGCTTTGCTATAGGTCCACCATAAATGCAGTTCAAAATAAAACTCCGGTGATAGAAAGGCATAGACAAAAGAGGACCTAGAAGTCAAGAGATGTGAGACCCCTTCAGACCCTGCCACCAATGAGCTAGCTTACCTCGAACTTAATAATTGCCAAACCATAAATCAGGTCACATGCTATACTACAGAATATTTTAAAAAGCAAATGTAGGGTGCCTACCCATGCAAAAAAAAGAAAAACGAAGGTGCAGAGGACAAATCCCACTTGTTTAGAACTCTGGTGGATGGTAGAGACTGGAAAAGGACTCCATAAATGCTGGATCCAAGAAAAAGACAAACATCAAGTGGGAAACATCCATCCCAGACCCACCGGTCCTCTTCCCTGCCCCTCACGTGGTCCTGTGCAGCTTGAGAGCTGCTCAGAGGCAGTGGGCTGTAGCCGCTGCACCCACCTCCCACCCAGGGCACAGACTGTAGCAGCACTCACAGCAGCGACTCAGAACCCCACCCATATCCAGGCGCAGGGGCCCAAGTCAACAGAGATCCAGGGTGGAACACAAATACTGAGGAGTGCTGCATAAAACGGGCCCCAAGGGCGAACAAAAACAGAGGAGTGGTAAAACTTCAGCTGGCAATTAGTGCACTCGCTCAATCCAGTGCTGTTGGGTGGACAACCTGAATGCATTAACAGGCTTTTCTGGAGTGTCCACCTTTCTGGATTGACCCCATCTGGCTCCCCAAAGCAGGATGCCTTAATGAGGAAGTAATTGGAGACAGAAAAGCCACACAGAGAAAAAAAGAAAAAGGCCGGCGGGGGAGGATAAACTGAACTGCTATATGAGGAGAGAGTCCCAGAACTGAAGAGTGTAAGGAAAACATGATACCAAGTGAGGGGGAGAATTCAAACAAATCATAGGACCTGGGGAGAAGAATCTGCACGAAAAAATACAACAGCTCAAGATTCCTCAGAAGGAACAGAGGAAAGGAATCTTTCTCCTATAGGTGTAAAAATTACACAAAATGTGCAATCTTAAAAAATTGTACCATGTATCAAGGGCAAGACTCAGATGAACTAGAGCAGAAAAAATCTGAGCAGTTAAACAGGGCTGTTCTAAAGTTCTGGAATAAATTAGACCATGTGTCAAAGAAGAGCCTTCATATAAAGTTGATCAACAATAAAAACTTAAATAAGAAGATGAAACTGACATTCACAGTTAATGCATTAAGATAATCAGATGCCTGATTTTTTTTTGCCTAGATATCAGCAAAAGTTACAAGTCATGCTAAGAAACAGGAAGAATGGCTCAGTGAAGGAAACAAATTAAAACTTCAGAAAAGACACAGAATTTAGAACAACTAATTAAAGAAGTTCAAACAAATCTCCTAACTCAATTCATGGAGATGAAGGAAAATATGCATAAATAGAAAAAGGGTTTTAAGAAGACAATGGGTGGCCATAAAGAAGAATTTGAAAGTATAAAATGAAGCATAACAGATATTACGGGATGAAAGGCATAATAATAGAAATTAAAAGGTATATGACACTAGATTTCAACAAGAAAGAAATAGTAAACTAGTAGACAGGACAATCTAAATCATAAAGTCAGAAGAACATATAGAGAAAAGAATTTAAAAAATTGTAGAGTATCTCAGGGATTTGAGTGGCAGTATGAAGTACACAAATATACCCATGATGGCTGTCCCAAAAGGAGAATGGAAAGGGAAAGAAAGAATATTTGTTGAAATAATGACCTAAAGTTTCCGAGCTCTTATGTGCTGGTTTGAAACTATCATGTACTCCAGAAAAGCCATGTTCTCTTAATCCTAATCCAATCCTGTGGGGACAGGCCTATTGTTTGGGTGGGACCTTTTGATTAGGTTGTTCCATAGAGATGTGACCCACCTAATTGTGGGTGGGATCATTTGATTAGATGGAGATGTGACCCCACCTGTTCAAGGTGGGTCTGGTCCTTTTACTGGAGTCCCATGTGAAGAGACTAAAAGGCAAAAAGCATAGAGCTCAGAACTGATGTGGAGAACAGAGAAATGAAACCAAGACACAGACATTTGGAGATGCTAAGAGATGAAATTCAGAGTTTTCCCAAGAGAAGCTAAGTGAGGCCCACAGTTGCTTAGAGTGAAAGCCTCTGGAATCAGAAGCTAAAAGCAATGAACCAGGAGCAAAGAACAGCCAACACCAGTCACATGCCTTCCTGGCTGAAAAAGGTGTTCCAGATACTGGCTGCCTTTCTTCTGAGAAATTATCCTCTTTTTGGTACCTTAATTTGGACATTACATGGCCTTAGCATTTTAACTTGTATCTTAATAAATCCCTTTTATAAAAGCCAATCCATTTCTGGTATATTACATTCTGGCAATTTAGCAAATTGAAACATCTTATAAAAGATATAAATACACATGTCCAAGAAGTACAGTGAATTCTAAAGAGAATAAATTCTAGCAGACTACTCTAAGACAAATACTAATCAGATGTCAAATGCTAATGATAAAGAGGGAATTCTGAAAGCAGTTAGAAAAAAGCAATTTGTCACATGCAGGTGGTCCTCAATAAGACTAAGTGCCAGTTTCTCATCAGAAATCATGGAAGTAGAAGGCAATGGTATGAAATATTTGAGGTACTGAAAGAGTAAAGCTGTCAGCCCAAAATTCTTTATCTGTCAAAACTGTCCTTCAAAAATGGGGGAGAGTTTTTAATATGCACAGATAAACAGAAACTGAGAGTTCACCAGCAAAAGACCTGCCTTTCAGAAATTAATAAATGGGATTCTGCAGATGAAAAGGAAAAGACAGGAGAGAGTAGCTTGGAGTGGTTTGAAGAAATAAGTATTATCAGTAAGTGTAACTAAAAGAGTAATGCAAAACTCAATTGTATTTTATCCTCAATATACATCTCTCTCTTTAATTCCTACAAGAATCATAGTATAATTGAACAAGAAAAAGGCATCTTTCCTGGTAATAAACATGTAAAATATAAAGTGGTAAAGTATGACAAAAACATAAAGAGTGGAGCAGAGGGATAAGGGATCGGAGAATGTGTATGCTATTGAAGCTAAGTTGGTATCTTTCAAATTAGTAGGTTAAGATGTACATTGTGAAATATAAACCCCAGGGTCACCACAGAAAAAGTATTTTTAAATATATACTGAAACAGAAATGAGAGAGGAATTAGTCAGATATATCACAAAAGATCAACTATGCAGAAAAGAAGTTTGCAATAAAGGAAAAGAGACATGCAAAGAAGATGTAATGTATAGGGCAGTGCAGTGGTGGCTCAGTGACGGAGTTCTTGCCTGCCACGCCAGAGGCCCGTGTTTTATTCCCAGAGCCTGTCCATGCAAAAAATATATGTGTGTGTGTGTGTGTCTGTGTGTGTGTGTGTATAAACCAAATGACAAAGTGGCTGAAGTAAGCGCTGCCTTTACAGTCATAACGTTGAATGTTAATGGATTAAATTTCCCAATCAAAAGACATAGATTGTCAGAAGGCATGATCCAATTATATGCTATTTAGAAAAGACTCTCCTTTGACCCAAAGACACAAGTAGGTTGAAAGTGAAAGGTTGATGTTTTAGTATGCTAATCCTGCCAAAATGCCATATACCAGAAATGGGTTGACTTTTATAAAGGGGGTTTATTAAGTTACAAGTTTATAGTTCTAAGGCCATTAAAATGTCTGAGGTAAGGCATCCAGAGAGAGATACCTTGACTCCAAAAAGGCAGATGTCTGTCACATGGGAAGATACATGGCTGCATCTGCATTCTCTCCTGGCTTCTGGTTTCAAATAACTCTCTCAGCCCCTGTGGATCCTTCTGGTTTCTAGTCTGTTTAGTATCTCATGAGAAGGGACATAGAAACATCTGCTGGGACCTACATCTCCAAATATTCATGTCTAGTCATCCACTCTCTCTGTTTGTGTTCCAGGTATCTCCTGTGACACTCCAAGCATCTCTAAATGTCTGTGTCTATGTCAATTCTGAGCTTTCTCCAAAATAGTTCCCTTTTTAAAGGACTCCAGTAAACTAATCAAGATGTACCTTGAATGGATGATGTCACATCTCCATCTAATGAAAGGTCACACCCACAATTGGGTGGGACACATCTAAATGGGAACAACCTAATCAAAGATTTCCACCCTAAACAATAGGGCAGACCCCACAAGATTGGGTCAGGATTGAAAGAAAATGGCTTTTCTGGGGTACATAAGTTTCACACTAGCACAGGTGAAAAGATATTCTATGCAAATAGTAACCCAAATATAGATGTGGTGGCTATACTAATATGAGGCAAAATAGATTTTAAGTCAAAAGTTCTTTTAAGGACAGGCAATGGTGACTCAGTGGCAGAGTTCTCACCTGCCATGCCAGAGACCCAGGTTCGATCCCCAGTGCCTGCCCATGTAAAAAAAAAAAAAATTCTTATAAGGGAATAAAAAAGGACACTATATATTAATAAAAGGGGCACTCCACCAAGAATAAATAACAATCAAATTTTTATGGACCTAATAAGGGTCCCTCAAAATACATGTGCAAACATTGACAAAAAGGAAGAAAGAAAGAAATGTCTCTAAATAATAACTGTAGACTGCAATAAATCACTCCCATCAATATAGAAAACATACAGACAGAAGATCAATAAGGAAATAGAGCAATTGAATAATATGCTAACTGAACTAGACCTAACAGAATGTGCAGAAAAATTGCAATCCAAAAGAGAAGCAGATAGATTTGTCTTAAATGCACATGGATCATGCAGACCACATGTTGGATCTCAAAACAAGTCTCAATTTAAAAAGACTAAAATCATGCAAACATCTTATCTAACCATGATGGAATGAAGCTGGAAATCAACAACAGGCAGAGAACAGGAAAACTAAAATATATGAAAATTAAATAACACTCTCTTAAAAAATCAATCAGTGGGTCAAAGGAGAAATTGCAAGGGAAGCCAAAAACCATCTTGAGATGAATGAAAGCAAGAACACAGCATGTCAAAATGTATGGGATGCAACAAAGGCAGTACTGAGAGGGAAATTTATAGCCCTTAATACTTACAATAAAAAAAGAAGAAAGAGCTAAAATCAAAGACCTAATTAAACACCTGGAAGAAGTAGAAAAAGAACAGCAAACTAATCCCAAAGCAAGCAGAAGGAAAGAAATAAAAATTAGAGCAGAAATAAATGAAATTGAGAATAAAAGAATAGGGGAATTAACAAAACCAAAAATTGGTTCTTTGAAAAGATAAATAAAATTGCCAACCCTTGGGTGGGCCACGGTGGCTTAGCAGGTAAGAATGCTTGCCTGCCATGCCCGAGGACCCGGGTTCGATTCCCAGTGCCTGCCCATGTTAAAAATAAGTAAGTAAAAAAAAATAAAAAATAAAATTGCCAACCCTTAGCTGGGCTAACCAAGAAAAAGAGAAGATTCAAATAAATATAATCAGAAATGAGAGTGGGGACATTATAACTGACCCCACAAAAATGAAATGGATTATGAGAGGAATACTGTATGCCTGCAAATTAGACAACCTAGATGAAATGGGCAAATTCCTAGAAACATACACATGTTCTGAATCTGGAAGAAATAGAAGATTCCCACAAACCAATTACTAGTAAAGAGATTGAATCAGTCATCAATGATCTCTCAGCAAAATAAAAAAGCCCAGGACAGGTGGCTTTATATGTAGATTCTGCCAGTTGTTCCAAGAAGAATTAATGCTAATCCTGCTCAAAGTTTTCCAAAAAATGGAATAGGAGGGAACACTACTTACTTCATTCTTGAGACCAACATTACCCTAATGCCAAAGCCAGATAAAGATGCTACAAGAAAAGAAAATTAAAGATAAATTTCTCTTATGAATGTAAATGCAAAATCCTCAACCAAATACTTGCAAATCAAATCCAACAGCACATTGAGAGACTTATACACCATGATGAAGTGGGATTTAACACAGGCATGCAAGAATGGTTCAATATAAATAAATCTGTTAATGCAATAGATTTCATTAACAAAATGAAGGGGGAAAACCCTCCATCTCCATGACTGCAGAAAAGGCATTTGACAAAATCCAATACTCTTTCATGATAAAAAAAAAAAAAAACTTTGAAAGACAGCAATAGAGGGAAACTTCACCAACATGACAAAGGGCATATATGAAAAACCAACAGCTAATATCATGCTCAATGATGAAAGACTAAATGCTTTCCCTCTAATATCTGGGACAAATCAAGGATGCCCACTGTCTACACTGTTACTCAAGATCATTCTGGAAGTTCTAGCCAGAACAGTTAGGCAGAAAAAAGAACTAAAATGCTTACAGATTGGAAAAGAATTAAAACTTTCCTATTTGCTTATGACATAATCCTATACATAGAATTTCCCAAAAATCTACAACAAAGCTACAAGAGCTAATAAAGGAATTCAGCAAAGTGGTGGGGTACAAGATTAACACCCAGAATTAAGTAATGTTCCTATATAGGAGTAGTGAGCAATCTGAGGAGGAAATCAGGAAAAAAAATTCCATTTATAATAGCAACTAAAAGAATCAAATATCTAGGAATAAATGTAACCAAGAATGTATAAGACTTGTACATAGAACTAAAAAAAAAAAAACATTGCTGAAAGAAATTAAAGAACCTAAATAAATGGAAGGACGTACTATGTTCATGAATCAGAAAACTGTATATCAAAATGTCCATTCTACTCAAAATGATTTACAGATTCAATGCAATCCCAATAAAAATTCCAACAGCCTACTTTTCAGAAATAGAAAAACCAATCATCAAATTTGTTTGGAAGGTGTTCTAGCTTCCAGAATGCAATATACCAGAAATGGAATGGCTTTTTAAAGGGAGAATTTAGTAAGTTGCAAGTTTACAGTTCTAAAGCCATGAAATTGTCCAAATTAAAACAAGTCTGTAGAAATGTCCAAATTAAGGCACCAACATGAGGTCACCTTCACTCAAGAAAGGCTGATGTAATTTAGGGTTTCTTTCTTAACCGGAAAAGCACATGGAAAATGTGGCGATGTCTGCTAGCTTTCTCTCCAGGCTTCTTGTCTCATGGCATCCCAGGGCTGTCTTCCTTCTTCATCTCCAAAGGTCTCTGGCTGAGCGGGCTTTTGTGGTTCTCATGGCCTTCTCATGGCTCTCAAGCATTCCAAAATTCTTCCTTTTAAAGGAGTTAAAGAAACTAATCAAGACCCACCTGGAATGGGTAGAGTTACATTTCTTTCTAATCAAAGATTAATACCCACAATTGGGTGAGTCACTTCTCTGTGGAGATAATCTAATCAAGTTTCCAGTCTACAGTGCTGAACAGGGATTAAAGAAATGGCTGCCTCCACGATATGGATCAGGATTTAAAAATGGCTTTTCTAGGGCACATAATCCTTTCAAACTGACATTGAAAGGTAAGGGGTACTGAATAATCAACACTGTCTTGACAAAGAAGATCGAAGTCAGGGGCTCAAACTTCCTGACTTTAAAGCATATTACAAAGCTACAGTGGTCAAAACAGTATGATCTTTGCACAAGGATAAATATATTGACTGAACTCAATCAAATTGAGAGTTCAGAAATAGACCCTCACATCTATGGTCACTTTATTTTTAATTAAAAAAAATTTGGGGGGGGGGTGCATGGTCCAGGAATCGAACCTGGGTCCCCCACATGAAAGGCAGGCATTCTAACCACTAAAGTACCTGTGCATCCTTGTCACTTGATTTTTAACAATACTACCAATCTAGTCAGTTGGGGAAAAGTCTCTTCAATAAATGGTGCTGGAAAAATTGGATATTCATATGCAAAAGAATGAAAGATAATCCCCATCTCATGCCACATACAAAAATTAACTCAAAATGATCAAAGATCTAAATATAAAATCAGGACCATAAAACTCTTAGAAGAAAATGTAAGGAGGCATCTTTAAGATCTTGCAGTAAGAGGGTATTTGTTATACCTTGTACCCAAATCACAAACAATAAAAGAAAAAATAAATGGGACTCCTCAAAATTAAAAAACTTCTGTGCATCAAGAGACTATCAGGAAAGTGAAAAGACAATCTACTCACTGGGGGAAAATATTTGGAAACCACATATCTGATAAGGGTTTTCCATTCAGAATATATGTAGAAATCCTACAACTCAGCAATAAAAACAACCCAATTTTAAAAACAGGCAAGATTTGAATAGACATTTCTCCAAAAAGGATATACAAATAGCTAAAAGGCACCTGAAAAGATGCTCAAAATAACTAGGTATTAGGGAAATGGAAATCAAAACCACAGTGAGATACCATCTCACACTCACCAGAATGGTACTATTAAAAAAAATGCTCAAGTGTTGGGCGGGATATGGATAAATAGGAAAATTCTTTCATTGTTGGTAGGAATGTAAAATGGTGCAACTGCTGTGGAAGACACTTTTGGAGTTTCTAAGGAAGCTAAGTGTGGAATTACTATATGCCCCGGCAATCCCTCTACTAGGTATATGCCCAGAAGAGTTGATTGCAGGAACTCAAACAGATATTTGCACAGTGACGTTCATAGTGGCATTATTCACAATTGTCAAAGGATGGAAGCAACCCAAGTGTACATCAACCAATGAATAGATAAAATGTGGTGTGTGTGTGTGTCTGTGTCTGTCTGTGTTTGCAATGGAATATTACTCAGGCAGAAAAGGAATGAAGTCCTGATGCATGTGACAACATGGATGAACCTTGAGGACATTATGCTGTGTTAAATAGGCCAGGTCAAAAGAACAAATAGTGTATGATCTCAGTGATATGAACTAATTATAATAAGCAAAATCATAGAGATAGAATCTAGAATATAAATTACCAGGGGGTAGATTGGGGGTTGAGGAATTGGGAGTGGATTCTTAATTTGTACAGAATTTCTACTTAGGTTGATTGTAAAGATTTGGAAATGGATAGTGTTGATGGTAATCCATTATTGTGAATGTAATTCCCAGCACTGAATTTTATTAGTGTACATGATTAAAAAGGGACACCTCTAGAATAAAAGCTAACAGATAAAACATAGAAGTGTGTAATACAGAGAACCCTGTTGTAGACAATGAACCTTCATGTATAGAACAAGTATAAGAATATTATTTTATAAATTATAGCAAATGTACAACACCAATACAAGCTGTTGATAATAGGGTCATGTTTCGGTTTGCTAAAGCTGTCAGACTACAATATACCAGAAATGGATTGGCTTTTTTTCAAAGGGGATTTATTACTAACAAATTTACAAGGCATGTAAGGCCATGAAAATGTCCAAATTAAGGTTTCAACAAGAGGATGCCTTCGCTCCAGAAAAGGTCAATCGCGTCTGGGGTTTCTCTATCACATGGGAAGACACATGACAGTGTCTGACGTCCTTCTTTCCCACCTTCTGGGTTCGAATGGCTTTCTCAGCAACTTCTGCATCTCCAGACATCTGTGTCTTGGTTTCATTTTTCTGCTCTCTGTATTGGCTCTCTTAAACGACTCCAGTAAATGGATTAAGACCCACCTTGAATGGGCAGTGTCATGTCTCCACGGAAACAACCTGATCAAAAGGTCCCACCCAACAGTAGGTCTGCCACCACAGACTGGATTAAAAGAGCATGGCTATTCTAAGGTATATAATAGATTTAAATCAGCACAGGTGGTATGGGGGGAAAATACACATAATGTAAATTGTGGATGATAGTTAATAGTACTATTTCAGTAATCTTTCACCAAAGGTAACTACTCTTAAAAAAAAATAGTTCCAAAAAAAGTGCTGTCATCATTTGTAAAAATGTTCCAAACCAATACAAGGTATTGGTTCAGCATTGGTTGCTACAAGGTATTGGTATTGGGCTGGCACATGAAAGTCCTGTTTTTATGTACGATTGTTCTATTAACCCATAACTTCTCCAATAAAAAAATTAAAGCAAAAATTAGCTTTTGCTAGTATGTGATAACTGGATTTGAATCATATTTTTATGGCTTTGAATTTTTAATTTGTCTAATATTTCCCTTCACTCACAACAAAACCTACCACGTCTCCTCCTACTCTGAATACACACACCACGCATACCACACACACCACGCATACCACACACACACGCATGCACAAAACTATTTCAAAAAGAAACCTTGAGACTTAAAATGAGTTTCCTCTGTAAGTCAGTGCTCCAATAATTAGAAAAGATGAATGTCTTCTGAGACATGCTTATGAAATGGTCAACAGAATCTAAGAGAAATATCTTGGATCCTTATGCTCCAATTAATATGGAAGAGTATTGAAGTATTTTGAGTGGGACTAACACAAAATCACCATGGGGAATTCTTTTTAAAGCCTTCTGGCTAAAATAATTGTTGTCTCATTTAATAAGCTATGGCTTTGTTACTTCAAGTCTAAGTACTAAGTACTATATTGGGTGCTAAGTTGTTAGTTAGCATTGGTAAAAGTAGCAGTTTTAAAACCTATGTAATATCAATTAGATACTGCCATTTCGCAATAGCATTCCCATCTTGAACACTAAATAGGTCACTACTTGTTCTATAAATAGTTTTCCCATCTCACCTGGGAAAGGTAAGGTGATTTGAGGAAAATTATCTTTTAGTGTGTTCAAATGGTGAATTAATTACATTGGTTTTTGAATGTTGAATCAACCTTGCATCCCTGAGATGAACTCTACTTTTCCTCATGCATTATCTTTTTGATAGATTGCTGTATCCAAATTGCTAATATTTTGTCAAGGATTTTTGTAGCTATGTTTCTAAGAAAGAATAGTTGTAATTTTCTTTTCTTTTAGTGTCCTTGAGAAAGAATAGTTGTAATTTTCTTTTCTTTTAGTGTCCTTGTTATCAGGGTATAGACGGTAGCAAGAATCAGGTTAGGAAGTCTTCCCTGTTCCTTGAAGTTCTGAAAGAGAATGTATACAGTTGGTATTTTTTCCTGCTTAAATATTTGATAGAATTTAACCAGCGAAATTATTTGGGTTTGGTGTGTGTGTAGGTGTACATGTGTATTTGACGGTTTTTTGATAATAAATTAAACTTATTTAATGTGAGTCTATTCAAATTTCCTATTACATCTTGTATCAATTGTGCAAGTTCTTCCTTGAAAGAATGAGTCCATTTGAGCATAGTTTTCAGATTTATTAGCATTAAATTACTCATAATACTACCTAATTATCCTATTAATTTCTGTAAACTCAGTAGTGTTATGTCCTCTTTTGTCTCGACATTGATAGTTTTTCTTTCTCTTGGCTACAACCCTTCTCAAATGGGATTCAATGAGAAAAGTAAGGTCTAAGATATATATCTAGTATAATGACTTAACTTATCATCTGTACATTAGAACGAAAACAGCTCTCGGCCATCTTTAGGGCAGTTGAAAAATAGTTCCTATGTTCTATTTCTGTAGAACTTAATTCTCTCATAGAATTGTGGTTGCGAACGGGTCCTCTAAGAATTAGAATATCTTTCCTTAACTTATCACAGTATACTCATCACATAAAATGCAAGAACACTATTAAGCAGTAGAATTCCATTTATTCCGTCTTTTGTGTAATTGTCATATATATTACTCCAAATGCATTATAATCTCCTCATTATAGTGGCATTAATCTGTTTAAACAGTAATGTTTCTTTTAAAAATTAAAAGAATATCAGTAATTTATATTTGCCTACATATCACGGCTGGTTCTTTCTATTCCTTCCTAGGGTTATTCGTTTCCACCAGCTGTCACTTTCCTTTACACAAAAGAACTTCTGCGTTTCTGGTCGTGTGGATCTAACTGCAATAAATTCAGTTTTCATTCATCTAAAAATGTCTTTATTTTACCTTCTGTTTTGAAGGAGATCTTTGGTGCGTATAAAATTTAGATAGACTCTTTAAACACTTTGAAGCTGTCACATCGTCTACTGGCCTCTCGTTTTTTGATGAGGAATCAGTCATCATTTGTGTTCTTGTTCCCTTATGTAATATGCCATTTTTCTTTGACTGCTGTCCATATATCTAATTTATCTTTGATTTTTAGATGTTTTGCTTTAATTTCCTTAGTTGGTCTTTTTTCACTCACCCAGTTTGGTGTTTGTTAAGCATGACAGATTTTTTACTTTTGTTTCTTCACCAAATTTTGGAACTGTACAGACTTTGATTCCTCAATTTTTTTTTTCTGCGCCGTTATGTACTGCCTTCTCTGCAGTTCAGATTACGCATAAGTTACCTTGCTTGATATGTCCAAAGAGTCTCTGAAGTTCTGTTCATTTCTTTAATCTTTTTTCTCTGTGTTCTTCAGAGCAAATGACTTCCATGTTAGATTTCCAAATTTTACTGACCTTCTTCTGTCAACTTCAATCTGCTCTTAAATCCATCTAATGGAATTTTCATTTCCCATATTTTACTTTTCAGTTCTAGAATTACTATTTGATTCTACTTCATAGTTTTTGCAATTTCTGCTTAGATTCTTCTAGTCCATCATTATGGCCGTAATTTGTCTTTGAAAATATATTTAAACGCACACGTTAAAGTTCTTGTCTGTTAATTACAATATCTGAGTCATCTTGTGGTCAGTCTCTGTGCACTCCTTGTTTCCTCTGGATTCTGGATCAGAGTTTCCTTTTTTCTTCATGTGCATTGTAATTTTTTGCATCATATCCAAGATATTGTAAATGATATGTTATAGAGTCTCTGGAAACCATTATCTTCCCTTGCTGTGACGATTTATGTTTTAGGAAACAGTTAACTGGCCTGTCGTCAAACCTCAAACTCTGTCTCCCCAAGAGGAATAGCAGGCAAAATCTCTGCTCATTTCTTTCAGTCTCTCAACTCTTGCTGTTCAGTGGCAGCTTTGACATCTCCTCCATTCATGCCACATTCAAGGATTGATAAATTTCGATGAAATTTATACAGTGATTTGGGGGCTTCCCCTTCTGGGGCTCTCTGCTTTCTTGGGCTTCTCTCATATTCCAGCCACTCTGGAAGCCCTAAACTCCATTCCTCTGATTTTATAAACCAGGAAACTGTGGTTTTCTGCCTGAAGTCTGGCCCCACAGTACACAGAACAGACAGGGCAACCCACACCAAGGGCATGTCCCTTTTTATCACACATCAGTGATTTGGGTCATTCTCCATTGCCTTGACATATTTGTGTCTTATCTTAGTTCCAAGTTTTAATTGTTACTTCCTGGAGAGCTGGCTGAATACATGCTGCTTTCCCTTTACTAGCAATTACTTATATACTTTTTTTCCCTAACTGTCATGTGAAGGAGCTGAAAGACACAGGTTCCCATTTTTATAGCCATAGCATAATGCTACACTCATAGTAGGAAATCAGGGGATATTTGTTGAGTTAATTTAGATCTGTCTACACAATCCCCCACCCAAACTGTCTGATTAAAAAAATAAATGAGAAACATTCTACTTCAAACTCCAACTTTATGATCAGGTACCTAGTCAAAGAGAGATACATTCTTTCCTCTCTATTCTGTCCCTTTTCTCTTGCTTGGATTATTTTAATAACTTTCCACCATGTCATTGTTCCACTAAACTCACAGCTCTCCAATGTATCTTTCACAGCGTTTTAAACTGCCTCTTGAAAAACCACATTTATAATGATTTTCCAACATCCTCCTCCCTCAAGTAACAAAGTTTTTGGTAACTATCATTGCCAGCGTATAAAGTTAGCAGGGCATTTCTAATGTTCTAAATTCTGATTCCAAATTAACTTTTCACTCTTTTATGCCCCACATATTCAAAATTCCAGCCGCACCATACTATTTATTTCAGTATATTCCGTATATTCCCTTCCACATTGTTCCTCATTATATTCCACTTGCCAAGTATGTCATTCTTTTCCATTGAAAAATATCTTTTGCCTTGCAAAGCCCTCCTGACACTGAGTTAGAATTAATCACTCTAGGGATTGAATAAGCACTGTTGGGTCATGTTTGTGGTCTTTTATCATGTTCGTGTTCTGCTTTGTATTCCAGCAAAATTATCCCATCTTTACAAGCGTTTTGTAGGAAGAAACTATGTTTTATTAATTCGTGTTTCAAGACTAGACTGACTACATGGTACCAATAATTCTCTGCTGCAAGTTAAAGCTGCACCATTCACACAGGTGTGCTCCCGTCAGTGCATCAATAGAGCAGTGTGACAGCGCCCTCCCACTCCAAATTGGAGAACTCAGCTGGTCCTTCGTATTGCCTACTCAGCAGTGACTGCAGAATATTATCAAAACTACTTAAAGCATGTTTTGATAGGTATGTGAAAGGGATGTAATGGCCTCCTTCCATACCCCACATCTATCATATTCTCAGGTCCTCCATTTCTCACAGATGTTCTATGGGTTACTGTACTCTTTACCATCTCATGCTTTATCATTCACAGTTCCAAATAGGAAAGTTTAAACAAAGGAGTTGAACTACTGGCTTCTAGCACTTTCATCCCATGCATTCAGCTTGGCTAAAGAAGGAACTGTGTTTTCTATCTGAATCTGGTCCTACCCACCACACACACAGTTCAGAAAGTTTTCCCAGCTACTAAAGCTAGAGAAACAGTAACCTAAGGTTGAAAGGAACTTTGAAAACAGAAAAGTTGGAACTGTGGCATGAACTGATGCTTCCTTTAAAAAAAAAGAAAGAAAGAAAGACATCCCCAGCCATCTTTATCCTTCTGACTGTCATAATAGAGACGAAAAAAAAGAAAAAGTAAAACAGAAACATTTATTTTCCCATGCCTCTTGCAGTGAAAGTTAGCCATGAACCCAGTTCTTGTCTATAAGATATAGGCCAATGACTCTTCTTGATAAGATGGAGAGAGAGAAAACTTATGTGCCTCTCCAGGGTCCTTCCTGCAATGCCCATACCTAATTTGCAGCCATAAGACAACACCAAACAAATCATACAAATATCAGTTCTTATATGACTGAACTGAACAAACTACAGTGGCTGTTTAGCTGTTAAACATGTTTTTGTTCTATGATAAAAATAAACGTCTTGCTTAATCAAGCATTTTCAGGCTTTCTGTCATTGGCAGCAAGGTCTAGTTCTAAATGAAATGTGAATTCATAACATATAACATATAACTTGTCTTATGCCCCAAATATGTCCTCAGCTCTTTAGTGTTCTTATTTTGTGCTGTTTGTTTGCTTGTTTTTTCATTTAGTCCTTGAGGCAGGCCGATCTCACAGTATACCTGCATTGTTCAGTTGGGTAAACTGAGACATAGGAGAAGCAGGGATAGAATGGCTGAGTATGGACTTGGCTATCAAACACAACCAGAATCCATTCCTGGCCCATGCCATGTCCTGACAAGTGGTATTAGGCATGCCACCTCCTTAAGCATGAGCTTTCTCATCTGAAAAGCAAGGATAAAAGAAGTCCCTACTGACAGGGTGCTTTTTAGGATTCAATGAGGCAATATATGCAAAGTACTAAACAAAGGGCCTGATGCACAATGAGTGATTCTTTTTATCGTTATATATTCTATCATTATTTTTGGTATTCTTATTTATTATTTTAAATATCCTTTACTGCCCCAGGTCACAAAGATAGGAAGCTAAGGACAGTTACTAATGAAAACTAATGACAAAATCGATCAATAAGTAATTGATGTCACAGGATTCAAAGCCAAGATTCTTTAATCCCTATGACGATGGTTTTCTTCTATATCAGGCAAAGACTATTTAGATAGCTGAACTTTCTCCAGAAAGTCACAGGGATCCAATTGTACACCACCGTGTCATTTTATATTCCTGAAACCACAATTTTGTGTGCACCCAAAGTGGTAGAATGACACCTTAGATATAGATGCATGTGCGTATTTCAGTATTTGGAGATTTTTTGCTTCTCAAAGAAATTTAAAACTCGGTGCAATCCTTAAAATAGCTGAAAAATCCCCTTTGCATTGCCTGAATGCAGTAGCAGTACACACACATATGTGCACATAGACAAATACAAGAACTTCTACGAAAGCCCAGGGCAGGTCTGGTGGGATAATGACAATTGCTCTTAGATGTTCAGGTGATAAAAATCCCATGCTCTATTTGAATATGAATAATCTGGTCCTTGAGTCAACAGTGATGGTACTTGAGGCAATAGACAGCATAATAATGATGCTGCATCTTCTCTCCTTTCTAAGGGAGAATATTAAAGAAATAAGACTGCCTATAAGTTTACTATTAAACCTTTGAGAAGCATATATTAAAATTTTAATTTCACTCAGTATGGAAATGACAACCAAGTTAGAATTAGCTAGAACTTAAAATAAACTTAGGGACCCTGTTGGCAATACTACAGCCAAGGAATCCTAAGGAGGGTAGTGAGAAGGCTTTCTGTGCAGTGCTTCTTAAAATGAATGAGGCCTGGGAAGAGAGCAAAGCTTCTTGAGCAGAATATTCTGGAGTTCTTTAATCAGACAATTTAGACTTGTCTTTTCCTTTCCATTCCTAAAAAGACGATTCATAGAGGAATCAATTAAATTATATCAATAAATAGTGATGCATCTCTGATTAAAGTTGCCATCTGCTGAGCTTCTCCAGAGGGTTCCCCCAAAGAAGTCACCTTACGGTTGATTTATGCTATTATGGGAGCTTTATATCAAACAGATACTTCTCTTTTTTTCTAAGTTAAGAAGTCTTTTCAATGTAAGAGATAAATCCTATATGTGGATTTAACAATATAACAATTTTTAGAAACTCTAATTTCTAAACTACCTTTCAGATCTAGTCCCTTGACTTAGTTTTATATCTTTGGAAAAGAAATTTTAAAAAAATCTAAACACAAACCCTGACAAACTTAATGTATATGAGAAATAAATATCTCACAACAGAAGCTTGTAAAATGGGTTACAGGGAAAAGAGTGTTGTCTGACTGTGAATCTAAGTCATACAGCCACTTATCAGCCAAATGACCTTCAGCCAGTCCCTTGGCTTCTGGGAAGCTCATGTTAAATAGAGAAAATTCTCCTATTTCCCAAGTCCATGGAAGGGCTGAATGAGATCCCTCAGCACAGGGCTCAAAAATGGTACCTCTTATTAGTACAGTTAATTATAGGCTGAAAGAAAACAACAAATTTATTCATTAGTAAATGTAGATTGTCACAATATGTCATGCACATAATAATAAAAATTATAATTTTTAGCAAAGACTATGCAGCTTATCTGTATGAATGGATAAAGTTTATTAGCACAGGATCAATTGGTGTTCTCCTTAACAGGTTTTAGGTTGGCCTTTATTGGCCAATGTTAGCCTACACTGGCCTTTGTTATTGTCCATTCTTGATGATTTTAGTAAATTTATGCTCCTCTATGGAGATAATCAAATATTGGGGAAAAAACACGATTTCATAAAAGAAGCATTGCTCATCCATTTTTTTTCTTAATTTACAACCACTGTAGCATGGAAATGAAACTTAGTAATGAAAATAGCCTGAAAAATTAATCATAACAGTAGTTAACATATATTTAGTGTTTATTGAATAAATAGTCTGATATTTAATACTAAAAAGCTGTGTGAGTTCTCATTATAAGTGAGCACTTTACAGATAGGGAACCTCAGGCATAAATAAGTTATGTGATTTCCCAAAAACCTGTGACTATTTAGTGGAAAAGTCAGGATTCCAACTCAGGCAGTTTGGCTCTCTTAGACCACCGAGGAGAGAGTCGCTGGAACAAAGTCCACTGGTGGACAAAGTGTGCCCATGCACTCTCATTCCCTAGTCATTGCACTCTTCTGTCACAGCTAGTAAGTTTTTGAGGAGGAGCTAGGCAGGGGTGATTCACCCTCTCCTCCGGATCTGCCAGCCAATGGCCAGAGGACATTCCCATTGCTCAGAGCCATGTCCAAGGTTTAACAGCTGCCTCTTATGGATGGACTGACTGTTCTGCCAAATTCTGAAAGGACTACAAGGAAATTTGTTTGTGGCAGTGTTGGGCTGTTTGGTCTAGGAAGTTGTTATCAGTATAAACTACACATTTTGATCTCCATCTGTCTTGTTCCTGATTCTATTTTTTGACTATTTCCAAGAAAGGGAGTGTAATTTACCATTTCAGCATCCCAACGTGTGAAGAGGTGGGTAGCCAGGACACTCTTTAGTTGAAATGAGATTCAACTAAATCTAACCTTCACAAAACTAAATTCATCTGTCCTCAGAACTGTATAGCCTATCTTACACTATCCCACCCACCTCACAAGGCTTATGAATCAAGAATACAATATTATATGTTGTATAATTCTGGGAGGAGATCCAAGACAGTACTAGCTAGCAACAGTATGTGATGGGAAGGAAAAAGGCTTGAAGATTAGGAAAAGTTAATGAAAGGTTCCTGGTTTAAAATGAGAAGACCAACCACAATAGCAGTAAGCATAACTAAATTTTCTGGGTGACATTGGGCAACTTAAACTTTCTGATGTTTAGTTTCCTGTTATTTAGCAATACCATCTAACTTCTTTAATTGTTGCAAGGATGTGTGCAAATTTCTTTCCTGGTACATGGCGTATAGTATGTCCTTATTAGATGGTATTTCCCTTTGTCTTCTGTTCTAGTTTGCTAGCTTCTGGCATGTGATATACCGGAAAAAGAATGGCTTTTAAAAGGGAGAATTTATTAAGCTGTAAGTCCACAGTTCTAAGGCCATGAAAATGTCCATCTAAAGCAAGGCCATAGAAATGTCCATCTAAGGCATCCAGGGAAAGATAACTTGGTTCAAGAAGGCCAATGACGTTCAGGATTTCTCTCTCAACTAGAAAGGCATATGGTGGACCTGACAGCTTCTGCTAGCTTTCTCTCCAGGCTTCTTGCTTCATGAAGCTACTCAAGAATGTTATCCTTCTGCGTCTCTAAAGGTCTCTGGCTGTGCAGGTTCTGTAGCTCTTTCCAAAATGGTACCCTTTTAAAGAGCTCCAATAAGCAACCCTACCTCGAATGGGTGGAGACACATCTCCATGGAAATCATCTAATCAAAACTTACCACCCACAATTGGGTGGGTCACATCTCCATAGGAACAATCAAAAAGCTCCCAGCCAGCAATATTGAATGAGGATTAAAGGTCATGGCTTTTCTGGGGTCCACCACAGATTCAAACCGGCACACTTTCTCTTCTGTTCTTCTTGCCTTACTTAATTTAAATGAAATGCTATCCTAGTGAAGGGAAAATATGTACATATGCTAAGTAATCAATTTAAAAACTCAAATGAATGCAAATGATAGCATTGTCTAAACTTTATAAATACCATCTTTATAAATATTGGTCTCTGCATACTATGCTTTTCTACATTTTCTTTTTTCTAGAATAGATTTGCTGATCTCATACTATTTGGTGGTTTCTTCCTATCTATCATGGTCATATTTTTTGTTTTTCGGCTCACCACTCTTCTGATAATTAATTCCAAATGAGAAGAGGGGAATTGAGAGAGGGAGGGGTGAAGTAGAGATGTCCTCTGGCAACATAGTATGCTGGACAGTCTGTGAGGTCTCCACACCCCCATGGAGCTTGCAGTTTAATGGGGAAAGCAGGTGATGCATTTTTAGTGGCTGTAGCCCAACAAGCATATTAGATGTAGATGATGTCTATACACCTCAGGGTATCTGGATAAAACTGAAAAAGCTGAGACATCAAATGAGATGTTTTGCCCATTTGACTCCAGAATGCTGGGTATTTGAAGCATACCATTCTTAGGTACAATGTGTAGTATAATCATAAGCACCCATGCCTGTTATCCAAATCAAGATGGAGTGGGAATCTTTCATTTTCCATCCAAAAATGCATTTGAAAACATAAAGCCTGCAAAAATCTAATAACATTATAGAAGAGTCTCATGCTATTGATTCTTCCAGTGCAGAATCACCATAAAACTGTAATGATAAAGGAAAAGAAAAAAAAGTTTGCATATTTTGACATTATTGCCAGTTCTGCATTGATAAATAAGTATCAAAGAAACCTAAATCCATTAATTTTGCTCTGTAGATGTACAAGTGCCAATAAGGTTTCATTTTACTTTACCTATTAGATTTGTTTCTCCAGTATATGTAAAGGTAATTTTATATATTGATTTATTCCACCACTGATGTCTTGATGATTTGGAAATATAGTGTGTCTCATAAATATTTCCAATCTGAATAATGAATAAAATTTACTTCTTAAAGCCCTGGCATTCATTTCTTATAGCATGAACAGTGAATCTATTCATTTCTCCCCATAAAGAGGCAAAAATGTGGCTAAAATCTAAATCACACAATAATTATATGCTTGCTTTAAAACCAATCATCTCATTAAGGATTCTTTTTGTCCAAGTTCAATACTGATTTAGGTGTTTAACAGAAAATGTCACTTGAGAAGAGATTTTATCAGACTGGGAAGTTATAGTGACTTAAGGTCATCAAATAAGCTGCCCTCCTCATTAAAAATGGGTCAATTAGCTATCCTCAGTAAATATTTGTGAATTACCAAATACTTTTTTATTAGCAAAATTAAGGATTTGCATAATAATCATTCATAAGATATAGGATTCTCATACACCACCCCAATCTCAACACCTTGCACTGGTGTGGAGCATTTGTTAAAATTGATGAAAGCACTATTTTTATAATTGTACTTTTTCTTTTACCTTGTGACTATACTTTTTCTTTTACCTTGGTTACAAATGATGAAAGATTATTAAAACAGTACTATGAACTATCATCCATAGTTTACAGTAGGTGTATTTTTCCCATATATCATCCTAGTAATATCCTGTATTAGTGCCATACATTTGCTGTAATTCATGCAATAACATTCTTACACTTGTTCTATTAACTAAGCCCATCATCTACAATAGATTTCACTGTATTATACAGTTCTATATTTTCTTTTAATTTTTTTCTAGTAGCATAGAAACCTAAGATTTCCCCTTTAACCACATTCATTTATCTAATTCATTGTTTTTAATTATACTCACAATAATGTGCTACCATCACCACCATCCATTTCCAAACCTTTACAATCAACCTAAATAGAAATTCTGTCCAAATTAAGCATCTACTCCCTAATCCCTAACCCCAGTCTATGCCCTGGTGATTTATATTATAGATTCTAACTCTATGAGTTTGCTTATCATAATTCTTTCAGTGAGATCACACACTCTTTGTCCTTTTGTGCCTGGTCTAATTCACTCAGTATAATGTCATCAAGATTCATCCATGTCGTCGCATGCATCAGGACTTCATGACTTTTTTGGCTGAGTAATATTCCATTCTATGTATGTACCACATTTTGTTTATCCATTCATCACTTGATGGACACTTGGGTTTCTTCCATCTTTAAGCAGTTATGAATAATGCCGCTCTGAACATTGGCATATAAATATCTGTTTGAATCCTTGCTTTCAATTATGGTATTTATCTAGTAGAGGGAAGGCCTAGTCATATGTATTTCCATACTGAGTTTCCTGAGGAACTGCTAAACTGTCTTCCACAGTGGCTGTACCATTTTACATTCCAGCCAGCAATGAATGAGTGTTCCTCTTTCTCCACATCCTCTCCGATGCTTGTAGTATTCTGTTCTTCTAATAGTGGCCATTCTAGTGGGTGTGAAAAGATATCTTATTGTGGCTTTGATTCTTTTGCATATGGATATCTAGTTCTACCAGCACCATTTGTTGAAAAGACTATTCTTTCCCAGTTGAGTGGACTTGGTAGCCTTGTCAAAAAATCAATTGACTATGAGACTCAATAAAGTGTCAGTGACTGCAAGACTTCAGAGTTGAGAGGTTACCCTGGAGGTTATTCTTTTGCATTACATAGATATCCTTTTTTAGTTTATGGTGTATTAGTGTGACTGGAGGGAAGTACCTGAAACTGTTGAGCTGTGTTCCAGTAGCCTGGATTCTTGAAAATGATTGTATAATGATAACTTTTACAATGAGACTGTGTGATTGTGAAAACCTTGTGTCTGATGCTCCTTTTATCCTGGGTATGGACAGAGGAGTAAAAAGTATGGATTTTTTTATTCCTCTGTAAACCTCAGGATCATATGGCAACCTCTTTGCAGTTGCCATATGATCCTGAAACCCAGTTGCTATGAAGGAACTGAGAGTGGGGACACAAATGGACATTCGCACACTCGTATTTATGGCAGCAGGGTTTATGATGGATGGAGGTGGCCTAAGGATACAAGGACTGAGGAACGGAAAGGGGAACCATGGTGTTTATAAACAATAGACTACTGAGCAGTCACAAGAAGGAATGAAGTTGTGAGGCATGCAACTGGATGAATGAAATGTCAGAAACAGAAAGACAAATATTATCACGCCTCACTTATGTGGATTAACTATAATATACAAACGCAGAGAATTGAAGTCATGAGTGTGGGTTAGGTTGGGACCTATTGTAAAGGGTCCTAGATTGTAAGCTCTCACACCAGTCACCTCTATTCAGGAGTTGCAACTGATATTTCTAAATTCTGAGACACTGAGCTAATTGTAGATAACCTGGTTGTTCCCAGAAACTTCAGGTATTTAAAAATATATATATGAATAAAAAATAAATAAATCATAGGGAGGTAAGGGGTAAAATAAATCGAGTAGATTGAAATACTAGTGGTCATTGAGAGGGAGGGCAAGGGGTATGGGATGTATGAGTTTTCTTTTTCTTTCTATTTCTTTTTCTAGAGTGATAAAAAAAAGTTTGAAAATCATCACAGTGATGAATGCACAAGTATGTGATGAAAAAAAGTATGAATTGACCATAGATGTGAGGGTGTATTTCTAAACTCTCAATTTGATTCAACTGGTCAGTATCTCTATCCTTATACCAATATTGTGCTGTTTTGACCACTGTAGTTTTGTAATATGCTTTGAATTCAGGAAGTATGAAACTTCCAACTTGTTTGTTCTTTTTTCCAACATGTTTTTGACTATTCAGAGCCCCCACCCTACAGAAATTTGATAATTGGCATTCCTATTTCAGCAAAGTAGGCTGTTGGAATTTTGATTGGGATTGCATTGAACCTGTAAGTCATTTTGGGTAGAATTTACAATTCTATGATACTTAGTCTTCTAATCCATGACCACAGAATGTCCTCCCATTTATTTAAGTCTTCTTTGATTTCTTTTAGCAATGTTTTGCAGTTTTCTGTGTACAAGTCTTTTATATCCTTGGTTAAATTTTTTCCTAGATATTTGATTCTTTTAGTTGCTATTGTAAGTGGGATTTTTTTCTTGATTTCCTCCTCAGATTGCTCATTACTAGTATGCATAAACACTACTGATTTTTCCATTTTGATCTTGTACCCCACTACTTTGCTGAGCTCGTTTATAACTCTGGTGGTTTTGTTGTAGGTTTTTCAAACTTTCGATATTCAGATCATTTTATCTGCATATAGTGAATGTTTTACTTCTTCCTTTTCAATTTGGATGCCTTTCATTTGTTTTTCTTCCTTATCTGCTCTGGCTAGAACTTCCAGTACAATCTCGATTACCATCTGACCAAATATTTAATAACATTAGTTCTTCAGAACTGGATGCCTAATTAGATGACCATTTATGTGAGCGTTTGAGAAAAAAATCATGTTGTTTTTGTTTTTGTTTTGTTTTGTTTTGTTTGTTTTGCTTTTTAACATGATACCCTAACTGTATTATGTCATGGTAAGATATTATGGGATTCTTAGAGCATGAGGTTCTGGTGATAGAAAGTGGAGATATGAAATTGGGAGGACAGCAGAGAAGGTACCATCATGATAGGTCTCAGTTCATTTATAAGATTATTGGCAAGTGTCATCTCTGCATCAAGCTTGAGATGGGTCCAGGATCCCATTCTTATGGTGCCAGCTGTTCATGTTCAACTTTAATTCCATTTTTATTTTCCGTGGTAGATGATATTGATCTAAGAGGTTGACAGTAACAGTGTTCACAATTTGAACTATGAAACTGTTTTCCCCTTAGGTACTTATTCTCCAGATGTGTGTTCCCCAGAATAAACAATTCTCTGTTCAGTGTTAAAATAAAAGCAATTTCATATTCGCTTCCGAATTGAAATATGGTTCGCTTCCATATTTCTCTTTCCCACACAGAAATTTTCTGGTATTTAAAGTGTAGCAAACAACTTTTCTCTCAGAATTTTAGTGGCATCTGCATGAAAATTAAGAAATACTTTGGGAAAGTAATTTAATTTTGCAAATGCACAGCTAATCTCTGCTCATCATGGAGGCAGTAAAACTTTAAAGATTTCTATAAGGGAAATCTCAATTTTAAAAACTTTACAGAAATGAATTATAATGAAGTCAACAATCTTGGAAGCATTCCCCAAGTGGAGGAGAATTGCAATCACACATACATCTGCCAGGAATTTACAGCCACATCCAGTCACAAATGCTAAAGTCCAGTTGAACAGGCTCCTTGCAGAGACAGATGTAGCTTCTTAGCTTTTTCCCTTCTTCCAAGGAATCCTGTTCCTGGCAGAAGACAGAAAGGTGTAAGTTGAGATAATCATTTCAGAAAAATAGAGAAGATTCAACCTTAGAAGGACATATGTGTGGTGTTCACATACTTTGACTCTTTAGAAGAATGTTACATTCCCAGCCTGTTAAAAATGCCCTTGCACCATCAAGCTTCTAGAAAGAAGGGCTCATGAACTTTTGCCTTCCCTAGTGGGGAAGAATCCTTCCATTCCAGCCTTCTACAGACAAATCAACTTCAGTATGGTGCTATCACTGAAGCAATTTTTCTGTATTATTTTGCCAATTTTCTCTGTGGAATTAATTTTGCAAATGCATATTCCCCTAATAGGGCTTTAAGAAGTTGGAAAGGGTTCATTTCTCCTGTTTCCTGTACTAGTAATAAAGTCTCAACAGTTCTAACAAGGTTGAGATTAAGCATAGTGAACTAAGAAAAATGGTTGGCATTATTGTAGCTTTTCTGCCATATATGTGATAGTGTTCTATTGCAAGTTTGGAGCTATGTATTTTCATCGGCAAATAAATGGGCTAAAAGATTTTTTTTTTAAGGGTTGTGCTTTGGCCCTAGAGTTGGAAAATTTTTTCTTATACCCCTGGGACCTAATTTTCATTCATACACATTTAATCCTAGCTCTGTGAAGAAGAACCCTGGTCTGCTCCCTTTCATGATGTTGCAGGGCCACATGACAGGTCTAAACTGACAATTTCACCCTCCCCACCACCCTTTTCCCATCCCCAGGCTGAAACCTTTTTCACTCCCCCTTTTGTTCAACATGTTTAAAGATTCACTAAATGGCCAAGACCACTGTTAAACAATAAAGGGCTTAAATTAATTTCACATAACCATTTGATTCTTGGACTGCGATTCTGCCCTGATAACCATGTGTCACAGATTAAACAAACCCCCCTTATCTCCTGCTTTGTGTCATCCCTTATTCTTTCCCTTCTGACTGAAATCATCATTCCCCCCCTACCACAAATCCAAATTCTTTTCTTTTCGAATTCCAATTTAGTAACCAATGATTTCTCAAAGCATAGAGTATTAAATACGGATGTTAATTTCCCTTCTCCTTTCCTGGAATTCAAAATTGAATGTTCACATGAAACCATTATATAGCAAAGTGATATATGGGCCCATACTATTTTGAAATTGTTTTAAGCATTAATGGTATCCTGATAATCCAGGATGTTAACCTTCAAGAATCTAGGCTCATTCTATTGCATATTTCGTAAACTACAAAACACATTATGCGCTTTTAATAAATGTGACCCTGTCATCTTCTCCTGCCACAACAGTCCTTTTCATAAGCACATATTAAGCTTTCTTCCTCCCTCATGTTATGCAATGAATTTCATTTTAAGCATTATGTATGTCAGGAGAATTTCAAATCACTGAAATAAGGAAAACAAACTGAAAGGATACAGAGAGAAACAAACCTATAATTGTATGAGAGATATTAATATATCTCTTTCAGAAATTGATAAGGCATGTAGACAAGCAAGTTAAGAAAATAAAAGGTTTGGATAATGTGGTTAACAAATATGAATTCCATACCCTTTTAATAGAAAATGTGCATTTTTACACACTTTTGTTTTTAATGACCATGTACTAGTAATAAAGTATGGGACCACAAAGGAATTTTAAAGAACGGATGTTATAAAGACATTATCTGATCATGCTACAGTAAACTTTGAAATAACTGCTAAAAACAAAGCTATAAAAAGTCTCATGTGTTTTGGGAAAAGGAAAGAATTCTTTTGAAAAAGTTATTGGCTAAAAGAGGAAACCCTCAATAAATTACTGTATATTTAGAACTGGATAGATTTTAAAAGCACTACGTATCCCAAACTGAGAGAGCCAGATAAATCATGCCAAGAAGGAAATATGTAGCCTTGAATATATCTGATAGAAAACAAGAAAGACAGAAAATAAATTAGTTAGGCCTTCAACCTGAGAATCCCAAAATAAAACAATAAATTTAAATAGAAAGAATCTAGAAGGAAAGAAATAATAAGATGAGGTCTGATGAACTAGAATACAAAAATAAAAATCAGAGATGACCTAAGATTTGGTCAAGAAAAAAAATGCAAGTCATAAATGATCACAGAACAAAAACAGGCAGGTGGTAGAATGCAGGAGAGTAAATTCATATGCAATTGAAATCTTATAAAATTATAAAAAAATAAAATACCAAAGATATCTATTACCAATAAACTTAAAATTTTATATAAAATAAGTAATGGTCATGATTAAAAAAATAACACTCAAAATTGGCCTGAGAAGTAGGAAATTTGGCTAGATCCAGAAGAGATCAAACAATGCTGAACATTCTCTCTCAAAAGTCAACTCTCTAAAGAGGTACTATGGATGAATTTTAAAGTGTCAAAATCCATGTAAACGATTCAAAATCTTTCCTGATAATTTTTTAATAATCAAAAACTCCACCAGAGTCACAAATTTACCAACTCTTCTTTGGGGCCAAAGGTAGTAAAACTGGACCTATATTTTGAGGATCTACAACGTTAAAAAGAAAACAGCCTATTTATATACTCTGAAGAGTGATGCACATTCCTGGGCCATGCACTTCCCCCAAAAATAAACAAGCAAAACAAACAAATAAAAAATAAACAAAGAAAATTCAACAAATGGTGCTGCAATAACGGGATGCTCACATGGAAAAAGAATGAAATGTGAACCCTGCCATACAGCATATATATATAAAAGAGTGATGCACACCAATAGCCATCCAAAGTGGTCAATTAACGTGAATCTTTTCAAAATTAAAGTGTGTGTTCCACTAAAGACATCTCAATATCATAACATCGAACTCTGAGTATCATTTCTTGCTAGAGAAACAAGTCATTATAGGTAATAGAAGAATTATTCCTGAACATCACCAGCAAAAAAAAGAGAAAAGAATGTAATGGAAAAAAATCACAGTAACAAAAAAACTTTAAAATACCTAGGAAGCAACTAATATTATGTAAAATATTTATGAAGTACGGTCTGAGACTTTCTTGAAGGAAATAAAAATTAAAAAAATCTTAATAAATGCAGAGATATTGGGACAAGTCCACACTGTAAAGATATAACGTGGATTCAAGTTAATCAATCTAATTGAATGCAATTACAAACATAATCCTATTGTTGGGAACTTGACATACTGATGGTAAATTTTACATTTAAGAATAACTCCAAGTAATGTCTGAAAATAGCTTTAAAATATTGAAAATAAGTAATCAGGGGAACTCAATCACTATGTCAGAATAACTAAACATTGTATATTTGGAACTGGAACAAAAAAAAAGTATAGTGAAATGAAAATAAAGAATTTAATTAATGACAATTTAATATATGGCAAATAATACAGAGAAATAGGTTCATTTGGAGGAAAATTAACTCTCCTCATACAATATGTAAAAATATATTTCAGGTTGATTATACCTATTAGTGTGAAAAATGAAACTCTACAAGATTAGAAGAGATGAGAGGATAAAAATTTATGACATTGGGGTAAAACAGATTTCTTAAATACACCAGGATAGAGTATGAAGTATTAAATACTTCATAGATTTGGCTACATTAAAATTAGCAATTTTATCATAAAGCACTCTATAGATAAAATTAAATTAAAGTAGTAAGCTGTGAGAAGATATTTGTAAAGTATATAATTCATAAAGGATTAGACTATATAAAATGTTCTAGAAATCAACAAAAATTGTACAGTATAGGAAGATGAGAAGAGAATGTGAATATACATTTTAGAGAAAAAAAGAATTGGGGCGGGCCACGGTGGCTCAATGGCAGAATTCTTGCCTGCCATTCCGGAGACCCGGGTTCGATTCCCGGTGCCTGCCCATGCAAAAAAACAAAACAAAACAAATTGACACACAGAGAAAGAGATGCTAAAAACCTTCCTAATCAGTGAAATACCACTTCACATGCAGTATATTTTCAAATAACCTTAATGTTCCTTGAAGCTTTAGGAAACAAAAGTCCTTACATGTTGTTCTCTGGAAAGTATAGACACTCTGTAAAGCATCATACAGCATTTGACTAAATTGAAAGTGCAACTGTGTGCATTTCAGTCATGTTTTTCCTAATAGCTAGAAGTTGGAAAGAAAATAAAGGTCCATCAGTGGAGAATGGAGAAATGGTAAGTGCTAAATTCATCAAGCAGAATGGCATATAGCAATATAAAGCAATGAACTAAATCTGCACTTATTATTATTATAGATAGATCTCAACATAATCTTGAATAAAACAAGCAAGTTTCAGAATGAGATCTAAAATATGATAAAATGCATATTTTCAAAACAATAGATACATATTAGAAGGGTATTAAAATACAGATTTGCATAAGGCACGGAGAGGAGAATGAAACTGGCAATAAGAAAAAAAGACATCAAAAAGGGAGCTTATAATAAAAGAACTAAGTCAGCGATGACCCTGTTCATCTAATAGAACAGCAGAGTGAATTGAATCAATCCCATTCTGTGCACTGAGATCCAGCACAAAGAAAATAAAATAATTTTAAAACAAAAGCAAAAATAATTGATTAGAAAATGTTAAGTATAGGAGAACACAGAAGGAAAAAAATCTAATATACACAAGGAAGAAAGGCATCAAGACATAAAAGCAAATAAATGTATAAAAGCCAAATATCTAGATTCGTAAGAAAAGAGAGAGCCAACTATCAATTTGGCTATACTGGGATGCAAGGTGTTGAGGGCATTGGTATGTATCGAGCTAAATTATTATCTAATTGTGTCAGTATTCCATTGCTATTATTAAAAACAAATTGCCAAAGTGTCAGTGACTTAAAACAGTGGACGTTTAATACCTTGCAGTCCCATAGTTAGAATTCCAAAATGTGTTTTAAGTTATCAGCAGGGCTCTGTTCCTTTCTGAGTCTCTAGGAGAGACGCCTTCCTTTGTCTTTTCCAGCTTCTAAAAGTTGCTTGCATTCCTTGTTTTAAGCGCCCTTCCTCCAGCTTCAAAGGCAAAACAACTCTGCCTCTGAGACTGTTATTTTAGATTCACCTCTCACTCTGACTCCTCTTGTGCTTACTTCTTCCACTTTTAAGGAACCTTGTTATTAGATTGTGCCCAGAGTAATGCAGGAGAACCTCCCTATTTGCAGTCCTCTGCTTAGTGGCCCTAATTGAATCCGTAACCTTAATTGCCCCTTGTACATAAGGTATCGTATTCAAAGGTCCTGGGGATTAGAGTGTGAACATCTTCAGGGCCATTATGCTGCCTGCCAGACTATGCTTGAAGAAAGTCAATAACTTTCTTAATCTGAACTTGATAACTAAAGAACCAGCACAGAAAGCATGTTATTTAATCATAGGAAAGTAACCACTCGAAGAAAAACAAAACAAAGCAGAAAAGAGTTTGAAATTATTAGCCCTGGAACAAAGGATTCTTGCTTTTCATTAAGTCTCAGCCCCCTGTGTTTTTCTTACTTTTAACGAAGTCCTTATATTATCATAACATACCTTCTTTTAATCTAAATTTCCTACTTTGGTCCCCATAAGCCTTTCTCTGAGACTAATTTTCCACACTCCTCCCTTTGTTTACCAAGCCTCTGTCACCCTGGTTTCATTTTGATTCCTCAAACACAGCAAGGTCCCCTGCCTCCCTCTCTTTGTACTTGCTGTCCTCTTGGCCAGGATGTCCCCATGGGGGCTTCTTCATTTTTCAGGCCAAAGCTGGCATGCTTGGCTTATCCTGATCAGCCTAACTCAAGTCAGTTCCCCTCGCTAGTGTTTGTTATGCCTTTGTTTCTTTCATAGCATGTATTATAGGCACATCTTTTATTTAACTGCATATTAATTTGTTAGCCTCTAGGAGAATATCAAATCCTTGATGACTGGTTCTATATGTTTTCTTTACTCATTATAACCACAGGCCCAGAGCAATGACAGGCACATAGCAAATTCTCAAGACATGTTTGATGAATGAAGAAAATGTATTGTCGACTTGCTTTTATGTCAACACAGCTTGAGAACCTTTGGGGATAGAGAACTTAGCACCTCAAGAAGTAGTCCACTCCTTCTTTAGACAGCCCTGTCTTGGAGAGTAGATAATGAGAAATGCTGAATATTTGTCTCACATTTCACATTATTTCATGTTGTTTCCCTGCAACTTATCCAGAAACAAATAGAAATTTTGCATTATTAGCTGTAGCTTCCAAACTTTATAACTGTAAATCAACAAGGAAATAAAGAGAAAATGAGCTTAGAAGATTTTAGAGAGTCATATAGCCCTATCATCTCCATTTTCACCTTTTTTCAGCACCTATTACAAATACAAGATCATAATGTTTGGCTTGGATTTAATATTTTCCTATACTAATACTTTGAAAGCCCAATGCATATTTTTTATTGTGTGTTTTAGGAATTTAGCAAATAAAATTGGAACATAATGGACAGTCTGATTTTATGAAGTAAAAAACAAAAGCATTTTCACTGTTAAAAAGCAGGCATATTTCTGTAAATTATGACTTATACTATGTTCTTAGGCGGTTAATGAAATTAAACTATTAATGGCCCATGGGTACACCTGTCACCCATATAGATCTGAGTGAAACTGAATTAGGTGTGCTGTTAATTTAAGAGTTTTACTCTACAGTTCTACACTAAACATTATAGCCTATGTCCAAATATAATAAAGAAATTTAGTTACCATTCAATCATAATATAAATATGACTCAATAATTCTTAAATTGTACTGGTGAGCTTATAGAGTGCAGTCTCTGAATAAAGCCAGTGGGAAACTCCCAAGTTCAGTGAGTTCCCTCTGTTTCGAAAGACAGAGGCATCCCTAGAGAAGCTGTCTGAGCAAAATGCTGTCTCAGCATTTCACACTGAAGCATCCAATAGTCTGAGTGCTAAGAATGACCAAAGAGCAATAGGTAAGGACAGTGCTGACCTGGCCTGCCTATTCATGTCATACAGCCTAATATAAAATTGTTAGCCACATGTCCCCAGCGCAATTCTTAAACAAAACAGAAAGGTGGAAACGGGGACCTAGTGTCAGCTTTGATGGTTGGATGCCTGGTCCAGCAGAGCAAAAACTGGGGCAGAGGTTCAGCCAACAGATTTAACTATCAGTCTAGTAAATGCAGTTAAAGATCTTGAAGTAACTTTACTTTTATTTTATTGTTTGGTTTTTGAAGACATTTTTTATCCTCTTAAATATTTTTTTAGTAACACGAGAAATTCTAAGTATGCAATGTTAAATGAAAAAGTGCAGGAAAAATGTACATACCATTTAAACTCAAGACATAAAACATGGTTGGTGAAATAACTTTAAACACAGAGAGCAGACAGAAAGCAAAAATAAGCAAGAATAATTGCTTTTAATGTGGAGGAATTAATAATGCTTATTGCCAATTCTTAGTTGCTTTGCCACCTCCCAAAATGATAAGGCTGTGTTGTGACACTAAATTAGGCATAACCTTTTAGTTAGATTTCTCCAATACTTTATGGTTAAACATATCAGAGCTAATCCTCCAATTGTCCCCATCCTCTATTAAGACAGATTCTAAAATAATAAGTTAATTCTTCATCAGACTAATCTAGACAGATGAGTCTCTCAGTAGGAAGAAGAGAACCAGGGTTCAGTGGAGGAATCCAGTGCTTCTCTCATGTGAATCCCATAAGCAAATGCTGTGTGTGGGAATTAACTCAATGTCAGATATTTAGGTAGACTCTAACCTGGACCACAATTTAGAGAGGATAGGCTAAGTAGTGATTGCTATACCACTCTGGACAGAAATCTCAGCTGAATAATCCTATTTTTATTTTGCATTTTATACATACAACATACCATCCATCTAAAGTATACAATTAATAGCTCTCAGTATAATCACAGAGTTGTGCATTCATCACCATAATTAATTTGAGAACATTCTCATTGTTCAAAAAAAAAATCCCATACAGCTTATACCCTCCTTTTATTGTCACTTATCATTGATATAATACCTTTGTTACAATTTAGAACAGAATATTACAATACTACTGTTAACTTTGGTTCATGGTTTGTATTAGTTATATTTTTCCCATATACCATCCTATTATTAACACCCTCTAAGGGAGATACTTAGCTTTCTGAGGAGCCTTCTACAATGGATGCACTCTTCTCCATTCCTACCAGCAGTGACTAAGTGTTCCTACTTCCTACTTCTCCAAATCCGTTTCAGCACCTGTAGTTTTCTATTTTTTTTAACCAGGAAAGCCATTGTAGTAGGTATGAAATGATATCTCATTGTGGTTATGTACCCCATAAAAGGCCATGTTCCCTTAATCCACCCCTGTGGGGGCAGACCTGTTGCTGGGTGGAACCTGCTGATAAGGTGGTTTCCATGGACATGACCCAGCCCATTCAAGGTAGGTCTTAATGCCTTTGCTGGGGTCCTTTATGAAAGGCTAGAAGCCAGGAACACCAGGAGAGAGAAGCCAAAGAGAAACACCCAGCCATTGAAGCTAGAATCAGGAGAGAAGGACCAGTAGATATTGCCACATACCTTCCCATGTGACAGAGGAACCGCAGATGCGAGAAGCCTTCCCTCAGAGAAGGTATCTTCCTCTTGATACCTTAATTTGGACATTTTCATGGCCTTAGAACTTTAAATTTGTTGCTTAATAAATTTAAAAATTTATTAAAACCATTGAAAAAGCCAACCCATTTCTGATATATTGCATTCTGGCAGCTTTAGCAAAACAAAACAGCTAGTCATATTGGATATCTTTTCATGTGCTTTTTGGCCATTTCTATTACCTTTTTGGAAAAGTGTCTATTCAAGTCTTTTGCCCATTTTTAAAATGGGTTGTTTGTCTTTCTATTGTTGAGTTGTAGAATTTCTTTATTTATTTTTCATATTAAACCCTCATCAGATAAGTGGTTTTCAAATATTTTCCCCCATTGAGTAGGCGGCCCTTTCACTTTCCTGTCAAAGTCCTTTGAAGCACGAAAGCATTCGATTTTTATGAGGTCCCATTTATCTATTTCTTCTTTTGTTGCTTATGCTTTTGGTATAAAGTCTAAGAAACCACTTCCTAACAAGATATTGAAGATAGTTCCCTACATTTTCTTCTGGGAATTTCATGGTCCAGGCTCTAATGTTTAAGTCTTTGATCCATTTTGAGTTAATTTTTATGTGAAGGTTAAAAAGTCCTCTTTCCTTCTTTTGGATTTGGATAGCTAGATTTCCTAGCACCATTTGTTGAAAAGACTGTGTATTGGTCTTGTATATTGCCACTTGTGTATTGCTAAACTCATTTATTAGCTCTAGTAGCTTTGTTGTAGATTTTTTGGGACTTCCTACATATAGGATCATGTTATCTACACATAGTGGATGTTTTACTCCTTCCTTTCTAATTTGGAGGACTTTTATTTCTTTTTCTTGCCTAATTGCTCTAGCTGGAACTTCTAGCATGATACTGAATTATAGTGGTGACAATGAATATCCTTGTCTTGTTCCTGATCTTAGAGGGAAAGCTTTCACTCATTCACCCTTAAGAGCAATGTTAGCTTTGGGTTTTTCATATGTCCTTTATCATGTTGAGGAAGTTTCCTTCGATTATTATCTTTCAAAATGTTTTTATTAAAAAGGATGTTGGATTTTGTCAAATGTCTTTTCTCTGTCAATTGAGATGATTGCGTGGTTTTCCCCCCTTCGATTTGTTAATATGGCATATCACATTAAGTGATTTTCTTGTGTTGAACCACCCTTGGTATTTGCAGACATTTTAATCCTGACTAGAGTTGATTAAATTATTTCTATCTGTCCATGTAACTTAGCATTGCACCTATCCTACTCTGGAACGCTACCTTCTCTCTTCTTCTGGAACTTGCATTTCCCCAGCATTTAATAAATATTGCTAGATCAGATAAATAATTGATGCTAACAAATTGGAGCAAGGACCAGAAGAAAAAACTGTTGAGATGATGTTACAAAAGAAATCTAACTTTGTGGCACTTGAACATAATTAGCTAAGGATAGAAAGGATCCAGGGTTCCCTAGATAAAAATAAATATGAGAAAAAGATGACCAACATCCACAGCCACAGTCCCCACGTTTATTGAGAGCTTACTGCTCTTAGTGCATCTTTATCCATCACTTCAGCTCCAGGTATCTGGAAACTACTAGCGTCAACCTTTTAGAGAAGAACAAGCCGAGACTCAGAGGTTGGCTGTCCTGCCCAAATCTGCAAGGATGAACTGAGATCTGAATCCAGAAGGTCTGCCTCTAAACTTCTCCCTCTTGGCCATGAAGCTAGAATGCCAAGGGCGTGTGAAAGCACAGCCCAGTGAATTCAGTAGAGTCTGAATAATGCCACCCTATACCTGGTCTTATCTGAACAACGTAACAGAAAGGAATTAGGAGGGTTGGTCTCTAGTTCCATGAGACAGAAGAAATAAGCAAGAAGCACATGAGAGAACTTAAATTAGATAAAATAATCATCTGTTAAGAAGAGAGCCACTAAATTCACTTTTAAAACAGTTGCTTGCCTGCTTCCCCAGGATGATCTTACCATGAACTGATTTTTTTTGAAACGTCTGTATAGTGTTATTGTTATGCTTATTTTTTACTTTGTCTCCATCTACTACAGTGCAGCCTTCAGGAGGGTAATTTTCTTAATTTTTGTTTAATTTTCTTCACTTCAAGTTTCTATTAAGCAGAGAAACAGATTTTAAGAAAAATTCAGAAATCTCCTTTCTACCAGAATAGATTATCAGTTTTGTGATAGGAATCAGGTGGACAACAATCTCAGGACTGGATACAAATGACCAGATTTCCTTCCAAGTTCAAGACATAAATTTATTCATCATCATTTTTTATCCATAGATACCCCCATAGTCGCTTCAAACAGCTATTGAAATGTAGAAAGTCAAACAAAAAAATGTGTTCTAATCTATCTGAACCTGAAAAGAACTTCGAGGCCCAAATCAACTGGTGTTCTTTGAGAAGGAGAAAACAATTGTGAACTAAATTTTCTTTTGAGTTGGTTAGTGTTAAAGTGGACTCTTTTGTCAAATTTCTACCTGTTTCTCTTTGGTGCATAAAAAGGTGATGTAACACTCAAGTAAAATATTTTGAAGGTCTTATCTTTTTATGGTCACTAAGACACTGTTATCTGTTCTGCATTTCTGATTGGAGTGAAGGGCCTTTCATGGATGTCATTCATTGTAAATGCGAACAATCAAAAGAAGCCAATTTTAATAAAAGTCTCCCTCCAAAAAGATATTAGAAGGTTCTTCCTTCTGCTGAGATAAATACTTCCAGGTGGTATTTGATGGACAATAAGAAGTATGTGCATCTGGGCTGGCATTCATAGCTGAGTTTGGAATTATAATTTTAGATCCTGCTGGCAAGCCTGAGTAATTCTTTAATTCTTCAAATGGAGCATAATTTTGCTTGCTCTTACATATTTTAATTTTAATTAAAATGTATTGCATAATATAGAAACATTATATCAGCTGGTGAATATAGAAACATTGCATCAACTTGATGGAATAGGGGGAAGCATCAAAGGTCCACACTTCAACTATTTGTATCATACTTCGGAAAAATAATCAAACATCAATGGAGAGGCCACATTCAATTACATGCGGAGGTCATGGGAGCTGAGCATTCCAAAAGAATGTCATAATGCTACAGAGCAGAGATGAGTAGTCTTCATTTTGGTAGAAATGCTTTCAAAGTAAATATAGAGATCTATTTTTGAATGATTATATTTCCCCCAAAGTTTCTTCTAATCTGCTGAGAATAGCATTTCAGAATGGGCATCTGGTAAGATCAATGCCAAATTTACCACCAGACGGGTACTTATTATTTTGGATTAATGATCGAACTTATTTGTGAGAATCTCAAAGAAGGGACAGCCCGGTATGAGATGTTGCCCATGTGTCTGGAAATGGTTCATCTAACTGAAGAAAAGAAAGAACCATGGATTACAACGGGAGTCCTATCCAGGCCTTCTGCCTCTTGGAAAAGGAAACGTGACAGGATTTTGTCTTCAATAGTTTCTGGGCTGCAGAAATCTGAGAGGTCCTGAAAAGCAAATACGGTGCTTAGTACTGCAGATAAATCTCAGTGCTGGATTTTTTAAGTGCTTCAAAGCAATTTTTATTCAGGCTTAGAGCAGAGAATGGCCCTGTGGGCTTCTTACTTGGAAAAGCCGCATATTTCGAGCTTTCAGACAACTATAGGAAATTCTTCTCGGTTGACTCTATAAAAATGTATTAAAGACATTCACATTTCTATTAGGAGAATTTTGCCAAGTGACAGGAGTATTCCAAAATGGGGGCTTTCATAAGCTTTGCACTTTTCTGCACTCACAAATGAATCACAGCTTATATGACCAGCCAGACTTGATAAATCTTCAAGACAGTCACCTCTAGGAATTTGGTTCAATCTTATGACAGCACATTTCTTTTGGCTTTATAATTGGGTTGTGCACAAAGATTTGGATTTTGCTCCTAAAATAGTCTTTAATAGAGTAACTGTCTACCCTATATTTTCCTTTTTTTTTTTTTGTATGCTGTATGGCAGGGTCACATTTCATTCTTTTTCCGTATGAGTATCCCCTAATTGCAGTACCATTTATTGAATTTTTGTTTTGGTTGTTTTTTGTTTGCTTATTTGGGAAGTGCATGGGCCAGGAATTGAACCCGGGCTTCCCTCATCTCAGGCAAGAATTCTACCACTCAACTACCCTTGCATCCCGCTGTTGACCCTATATTTTGCATTCCACAGAATCTAAGCTATGCTGAGGCCAAAAGTGAGAATAATTGTGATAGTATTATTATCCCAATTAGTTCCTCCTCTCCCTGTGAGGTAAGTTTACTTCCCTGAATATTGCTGTGTGACATATGATGCCCCCTAGGGGTTAGAATATACTTCTTTGCCCCTTTAAAGAATCACTGCAGTTTAGTGGTGGAATTCTCACCTGCCATGCAGGAGACTAGGTTCAATTCCCAGCCCATGTTACACATCCCCCCACACACTCACACACAAAAAAATTCATCAAATGGTGCTGCAGTAAAGGGATACTCACATGGATAAATAATGAAATGTGGCTACTACTGCACAGCATAAAAAAAAATAAGTGTTATTGCTGGCTTATCCATTGCTCCTTTATTCCTCTGATATGACTATAATATGTACCAAAGGGTGGTATATCCTGTAGACTGGATACTGGCAAGAAAAAAAGACATACAGCAAAGGCACAGCTAAGCTGCACCTATGGCAGCTGAAATGTAACACGAGCAAAAAGCAGAAATCTTTGTTGTTCTACGTGGCCGAGATGTTTGTTTTCAAACCAAAACTTTTACCCAAACTAATATAACAGGCTTTTAAAATTTTCATTATCAATTAAGAGTTATTGAGTTGCTACTGTATGCTAAGATTTTGCTGGATGCATTCACAAATGCCATAGGATTTTCAAAGGTTATGTTATTTAGAATCCAGCAAATCTGAGATTCCAAACCAAGTAACATTAAATCCAGTAGCATCATGATGCAGTTTTAAAAGCCTAAGTGCCACAATTACCTCCCTACTATTCTCTGAATGCAGAGAATTTTCTCTGTATTTTCATATTTGTGTCATTCTGAATTTCAGAAACCTACTGTCTCCATACCACCCCCCAATAACTCCTCATTTCCAACGTAAAATTCCTCCATTTAAGCTTCATGACGTCAGAGACATTTGCTGCTTTGTTCATTCCTCTTTCTACATAGACTAGCAACAGGCCCAGAAAAAAATGTTCAAAACATGTTATGGATGAATGAATCATAGCACATTCTACAACCTGCTTTGTGTTTGTGACTATCTGTAATATAAATGAGCCTAAGATGGTCTCCATATATTGGCTCTGTGTGTTGTTTACTTCTTCACAGCAGCCTGGGACCATTAACCCAAAAAGCCCACAGTGCCAAACTCAAGTTCTTACATATTCAATTGCTTTAAAAATAGCCCAACTAAGCCTTTTTAGGTATTTAGAGCCAACCTGCTTTGTGTACCCTGCAAAACTGCACCCAACAAATGCTAATCACAGGTAAGGTAAAGCCCTATAGTTATAAGGCCCTAAGCCACTTCTGTGCCTAGGAACTCTTTGACCCTGAGACTCTCCACAGCACTGATTGAGCAGCATCACATAGACACATAAGCCCATCTCTAGATTCCATTCTCCTTTGGGAGTTTCCTCAGCCCTGCTTCTGGGTGGTCTCTTGCAGCACAGCCTCTGGGAGGTTCCCTGCTAAGAGGGACCCCCCCCCCTTCCCAAGTACCCTGTCCAAGCACCACCCAAATAAAGTTTGTGTTTTACTGCCTTCCAGTGGTTAAATCTGTTTTCTTTATGACCTCTAAGGTCCTTAAACTCACTAGATTATTGCTCACCATAAACTAAATAACATGAAGAAAAGTCTGTTTCTTGGCCAAATTTTATCCCCACAGTGCCTCCCACAGTGATTCAAACATAAAGATGTTTATTATGCAATCTGGATTTAAATTTTTTTTAAGTCTGGAATCACATATGATCAGTCTATTTTTATCAAAACACTTCTTCTTTCAGTGGCTAGTTTTAATGAATATCCTATCAGTTCAATGATCATATAGCCTATTAAACCTATGATGCTTCCTGAAACAATATTAAAAGATCACAGATTGTTTGCAAAATGGCCATTTTAGCTAGATATGTCTACTCTAAGATATCAGTATTTCTTATCACTAAATTTTTCTAGCTTTATGACAACTCTATCCACAGCACCCTTTGAATTCTAAACATTTTGACTGCATCTATAATAACCTCAGTATTCCCTTAGCTGCCCTTCAGTAACTATCACATTTTTGTGGTTAGATTTTTCCACTCTGACCCACAAGGGAAATTTCTGTAATGTTGCACTAGCATGATAAGATGTTATATTCAAGCCTGCTAAAAACTGAGCTGATGAATAAAAGGAACATGCATTTGCTCAGCGCTGGTGTGAATGTGCATGCCTCTTTCCTCTGTCTCTGAGAGATGAAGGTCCAGAGGCCCTAATCCTAACCCCGACACTTGGGGCTGTGAATTGCCTATCTTTCAGTTTAGTGATTCATTCATTCACCAACTAAGTAGTCACGAGGCATCTACTATAGAGGTTGAATGTGATGTCCTTCAGGTCACATCCAGAATGAAAAAGGATTTTGTTTGGACTTGGCCAGTGATTAAAATGCAAATACTTAATTAGTTGCCACATTTGAAAAACTCATAATACTTTATATAAAGGTCCAAATTTCTGGTATTCTTTGAAGTATCAGCCGTGGCCACACATGCGTCAGTGTTTCTATATGGTGATGGTGGTTTTCCTGTGGGTGAAACATGGGTGTCAGGTTCCCATAGCCCTGAACCCTTCCTGTTATCTGATACCACACAGACATTAAGCCACTGTTTTAATTTGTTAAATGCTGCCAGAATGCAATATACCAGAAATGGAATAGCTTTTAAAAAGGGAATTTATTAAGTTAGAAGTTTAAAGTTCTAAGGCCATAAAAATGTCCAAACTAAGGCATCCAGAGAAAGGTACCTTGACTAAAGAAAGACCAATCTCTGTCATATGTGGAGGCATGTGGCTGGCATCTGCTGGTCCTTGTTGCTGGTTTCATTGCTTCCAGTTTCGGAGGCCAGTGGTTTCTTCTCTAAGCTTCTCTAAGTGGGCCTTCACTTAACTCCTCTGGGACACAACTCTGGATTCTGGCTTGCTTAGTATCTCATGGGAAGTCAGATGGCGACATCTTCCGGGCTCTTCATCTCCAAACATATGTCTAAGTGTCTGCTCCCTCTGTTGACATTTGAAGCATCTCCAAATGTCTGTGACTCTGTCAGCTCTGAAGCAACTGTATTTTCTCCAACATGTCTCTCCAGTAAATTCAGCAAGACCCATCTTGAATGGGTAGAGTCACATCTCCATCGAGTCAAAGGACTCCAGTAAATTCATCAAGACCCATCTTGAATGGGTAGAGTCACATCTCCATCGAGTCAAAAGGTCACACCCACAATTGAGTGGATTATATATCCATGGAAACAATCTAATCAAAAGGTTCCACCTTTGCTGGTTTGAAATGATGTACGTACCCTAGAAAAAGCCATGTTTTAATCCTAATCCCATTTTGTAAAGGCAGCCATTTCTTCTAATCCCTATTCAGTATTGTATGTTTGAAAATGTAATCAGATCATCTCCCTGGAGATGTGATTTAATCAAGAGTGGTTGTTAAACTGGATTAGGTAGAGGCATATCTCCCCCCATTTGGGTGGGTCCTGATTAGTTTCTGAAGTCCTATAAAAGAGGAAACATTTTGGAGAATGAGAGAGATTCAGAGAGAGGAGAGTACAACAACATAGACACAAAAAGCAGAGTCCACCAGCCAGCGACCTTTGGAGATGAAGAAGGAAAATGCCTCCCAGGTAGCTTCATGAAACAGGAAGCCAGGAGAAGAAGCTAGCAGATGACACTGTGTTCACCATATGCCCTTCCAGATGAGAGAGGAATCCTGAACCATGTGCCTTTCCAGATGAGAGAGAAATGCTGACTGTGTTCGCCATGTGCCCTTCCACTTGAGAAAGAAACCCTGAGCTTCATCAGCCTTCTGAACCAATGTATCTTTCCCTGGATGCCTTAGGTTGGACATTCCTATAGACTTGCTTTAATTGGGACATTTTCTTGGCCTTAGAACTGTAAACTAGCAACTTATTAAATTCACCCTTTTAAAAGCCATTCTGTTTCTGGTATATTGCATTCCAGCAGCTAGCAAACTGGAACACCACCCTACAGTATTGCATCAGGATTAGAAGAACAAGGCTTTTCTGGGGTACATAACAATTTCAAACCTGCACAGCCATATACAGTATAAGCTCTTGAGTTTTTAATCCCCTGCCTATTATACCCTCAACACTCTGCAAAATGCTCAAATCCACAGTGAGGAAGTGTGTGAGTACACACGGCCATCCTTTTTAGTGTAGCAATTCTCAAAATGTAGTCTGAGGTTCCTCATGATTCTGCCCTGGATTTTTAAGGTCAAAATTACTTTCACAATAAAGATGTTACTTGAATTTTCACTATGCTGGCATTTGTACTAATGGTACAAAAACAGTGGAGGCAAAATTGCTGGAACTTTAACATGAATAAAGGTAATGACACCAAATATAATTATCTATGACACATAATCAGAGAAAAATAAAATACAGCCAGCTACAGTAAAGAATATCCTTGATGAAGTGATAAAAATTATTAATTTTATTAAATCAAAGCACTTGAGTGCACAGCTCTTTAATAATCTTTGTGATGAAATGGAAATTACACATAAGACTCCTGCGGCATGTTGAAGTATTGTGGTTGCCTCAGAGAATAGCACGTGCTTGGTTGCTTGAATTACAAGCTGCAGTAGTTTCATTTTCCATGAAAAGCCATTTTTTTACTTGAAAGAAAAGCTAAATACTAAGTATTAACAGGGACTTTCTCCAGAATAAATGAAGCAAGCTATCACGTCAAAGAAATCAACAAACAGTATTCATTGCTAGAGATCAATTTGATCTCACTAGTAAAAATTTGAATTTTGGAAATCCTGTATCTGCAACTATGAGCTTGACAGCTTCCCCAAACCTAAAGAGTTTTCTGATGAGAATGTTGGCAATTTTAACATTTATCTTTTTTTTTATTCTAAATGGATCAACGTTTGGGTGATTTGCACAAGGAGGTAAACCAGTAGTTCCCAAATGACTAATGGTCATGCATGGGTAAAATAGGTATTAAAATTACAAGATAGGACAGTGGATTTTTAATAGACCAGTGTTCAAAAAAATTAATGTTGTTTCTGATTCCATGTTGCAAACAACTTTTAAGAAACAGCCACTGGTCCAGGCTTGGTATCGTACTAAAGAATATCCATAATTATTTGCAAATGCTATTGAAGTACTCATCCCATTTCAACCAAATATCTGTATGAGGCTGGATTTTACTCTATACTTCAGCCAAAACAATATATTGCACTAGATTGAATGCAGAAGCAGATATGGGGATCATGCTCATTTCTAGTAAGCTGGTGATAAAATAAATTTTTAGCAATTCAAAATAGTGCCATTCTTCTCACCATTTTTTTTGCTTCAAAAAGAGTAGCTTTCACAAACTATACAATAGTCAATTCTTTTTACTTTAAATAAATAAATAATTTTAAATCATCAATTTAATTTCTATTACAATAAACATCACTGGAGATGGTGCATCTAAAAATGTCTCTTTGGGGATCCTCAATAATTTTTAAGAGTATTAAGTGGTCCTGAGAGATGCTGCTTTAGCACAACACTCACTACCTTGCTCATCTTGACAAAACACACAGTATAGAAGTCCATTCATTTAATGGAAAGAATAGGAAAAATCTACATATTCTGAATCAGAACCAGTAACATTCTAAGAGTTTCAGTCTTTCAAAAGTGTTGACAGTAATCATGTGGGTGCCAAATAAAACTAAGATACTAATAAATATTCAGAAAGACCTTTATTTTGCTAATGGTTGCTAGTCATAGATAAGAGAACTACCCTGGTTTTATTCTTTTTAGATCTTATTTGCCACATGCAACCCATAAACTGGGAGACAACTTAATATAAATCTTTAATTTTAACAATTTACATTATATATAAAATACAACATTTGTATATATAACATATAACATGTAAGCATGTATATATAGGTGTGGGGGTACCAAATCTTTAGTTTCTTTGGAAACTAAATAATCTATATGTGCGGTTGACTGATTCCAGGCAGCTCTGGCACACAGTATGCATCAGTCTGCTATTGCTTCAGTAACAAATGACCATCAATTTAGTGGCTTAAAACAACATTAATCTTTTATCTTTGATTTTTGGAGGTCAGAAGTCCAACACAGGCCTCACTGGGCTAAAATCAACCTGTCAACTGGACCCTGTTCCTTTCCTCGAGCTTTCGGGTTGAATCTATGTCCTTGTCTTTTCTACCTTCTAGAAGCTGCCACATTCCTTGGTCTGTGGTGTCCTTCCATAGTCAAAGCCAGCAATGGCTGGTTGAGTCTTTCCCATGTGGTATCACTGTGTCACTGACTTTTCTCCCTCCCTCCTCTTCTCTTAAGGACCTTTATATTACATTGGCCCACCAGATAATCTGGAGAGCCTCCCTATTTTAAGGTTGATTGGTTAGCAAATTTTTTCTATCTACAACCTTAATTCCCCTTTGCTGTGTAATGTAACTTCATGGATTCCAGGGATTAGAATGTGGCCAGCTCTCGGGACCACTGTTCTGGAATACAGGGGTGCCAATGGGCTCCTACAATTGCCCCTGCCTCAAACTGGGTGCTTGGATCTAGTCACCATCTCATGAGGAGCAATGCTGCTCTTTCTTGTCCCACCATCTGTTCTTATCCCAGGAGACCAGAAAGTCTGGATCTTAACACCTCAGGAGGTTTGGGATATTTGTTCTATTTCTGGTTCAAAGATGTATTTATTCTATATTCTGGATCACCTGTGTTACCATCAAAGCCAGCAAGGTTACATGTTTCTATGCCTTTTTTTAGCGTCACATCTCTCTTTGAACACAGCCAGGAAAGAATTCACTTTAAGGACCTGTGGTATTAGATTGAGCCCATTGTGTACTCTAGGAAAATCTCCCCATACCAAGAGTCACATCTGCAAAGCCCTTGTTGCCATGTAAGGTAATATAGTCACAGGTTTTGGGGATTAGTGCATGGGCCCTTTGCAGGGAGGGGGCATTGTTCTGCCTAGCCTACTCTAAAAAAAAATACATGAACTATTTCTCCACAGATCTGCCTGCATGTCCCTATGTTACCGTTACACAGTGGTCCTGTTTATGGGCATATAGTAAACTTTCTAGAAAACCTGCATCCTCTCCATTACATGAAATCTAGTGAGACTTCTGGGTCAGCGAACAGCACTGCCACTCTGAAATATAGCTGCAAGTCAGATCACCTGGTTCTTGAAATAACTCAGCACCCGTATGAGGAAAATTATTTCATGAATATCAAGATCCCCATGACTTCCCCTGCTGCACTGGTGGTGGTCCTGGATAGCCACGGCAAGAATGAAGTGGGCTCAAATATAAATATATGAACAAATGCATTATCATTTACTGTCAGGCAGCATACTATCAAGAATTTTCAGAGTTATTTTAAGAGGTAGGGAAGTGGTTTTAAAAATAAAATACTTGGGTGCAAGGGTAGTTCAGTGGTAGAATTTTTGCCTGCCATGCAGGTGACCGGGTTTGATTCCCAGCCCACGCACTTTCGTCCCCCCCCAAAAAAATTCAAAAACTGGTGCTGCAAGAATGGGATAGTCACATAGAAAAAGAATATGTGACCCCCACAATGCAGCATACAAAAAATAAAATACCCAGGAAATCTCAGTTCTAGGAATTTATCCAAGAGGAATGAAATGTCCATTAAAATTCTAGTATAAAAATGTTCATACCATCTTTATACATAAAAGCCAAAAGATTAGGAACCACTCAAATGTCTATTAACAGGTGAATCAATAAACAAAAGTTGTATATCCATACAAGGGATACATAAAAAGGAACTGCTGATATATTCAACAAAATGGATGAATCTCAGAAACATTATGCTGAGTGAAAGAAGCGAGATGCAAACTAGTAGATACCATATGATCCATTTATATGAAATTCTAGAATAAGCAAAATTAACATTGACAGAAGGATCAGTGATTGCTGGAGTCTGGAGATTGAAAAGGGACTCAAGGGAAATTTTGTGGGTGATAGAAATGTTCTATGTCCTATGTTGGTGGCTATATAGGTATATCATTTGTAAAACTCACTGAACTGTACATTTTGGGGGCATTTTATTATATGTTAATTATGCCCTAATAAAAATATTATCAGTGAATTGATCTCTATATTCATTTTGAAGGTGATTACCCCAACTTATTTGAAACATTCTGATATCACACATATTTTCCCAAACACACAGCAGACACTGGGTTATTTTGCAATAGAATGAAATTCAATGGATAATTGTGTTCATTACCTGGGGTGGATTGAATATAGAGGTGGCAATGGGGTTCCTACAACTGCTCCTGCCTCTGTGCACCCCAGTTTGGATGCATTCTTGGTCTCGGTTGTTATTCTAGGGGTTGTAGGCTCATTGCAAATAGATCTCAAGATGCTACTTCAGTAACGGTGGGTCCCCACTGAATCAGATTGAGCTTTAATCTGGATTGCTGGAGTCCTGTTAGCAAAGTGAAAGTCAGAGGGAGAGAGAAGCCAGAGAGAGTAGTCAGAAGTCAACAAACCCAGAAGAGAAAGGACAAGACGCTGCCATGTGCACTGCCGTGTTATTGAAGAACCAAAGAAAAAACCCAAAGATTGCCAGCCAGCCAGAAGACACCAACCTTGGGAGGAAGCAAGCTTTCTAGCCACTGAAACCCTGAGCCAGTAAATCCCTGTTGTTTAGCCAACCCATTGGATGTTACCTGTTCTAGCAGCCTGGAAACTGAAGCACATCGGCAGGGCTAATAGTCATAATATTTATCACATAGCTGCTGAGTCAGTTTTGCTCCTTTGAGCATCAACCAGCACATATCTATGTGTTGTTTTTAAACCGTGCTGTGTACCCAAAATAATAACATTTTTCATTTAGGAGGAAAAAAAAAGATCCTTAATCATCTCAACATAATCAAAAGAGAATAAAATTTTTAATCTCTAGTTTGCATCTGGAAAAACTGAATATCATGTATGAATGGAGCAGGTGTCCCTAGGTCACTAATGAGTCAGAAATGAAGTCAGAAACTTAATTTCCATTCTGCTGATTTTCACATTATTGTGCCTTATTCCCAAAGACTTAATAATAAAATGTCAACAAAGTCACTAGTAGGCAATAATGTTTCTTTGAAACCACTAAGTATTTTCCTCTAGGGATAAACAGGCATGTCTAATCCATTTAGTAATAATTTTAAATTGTGCAAGAGAAATAGCCCTGATGTCACCATTTTGAAGCTCAGTAACTATGCTGACATTTATTTCACATTTAGCATTTCTGTGCAAGTTGATTCGATCAATACAAATATTGACCCATACCAGGATTTAAATTAATATTCAATCTTCTATTCTTATTAAAAGCAAGGCAACCATGAAGCTCTAGTGAACTTATTAGAGGCATATGTTCATGTTTTATTGTAATTTTAAGCAGTTTTACAACAAATAACCCCATAAATAATAAAACTCTAAATTTTGTATATGCCCCAAATTATCTCTAGATCTGTTCTTATGCATATTTTATATATATTTTTTTCATTTTATTTTATATTTTATATATATATATATATATATATATATATATATATATATATATATATATATATATATATACACACACATACTTTTTTTTTTTTACATGGGCAGGCACTGGGAAATGAACCCAGGTCTCTGGCATGGCAGGTGAGAACTCTGTCACTGAGCCACCATTGCCCGCCCATATCATGTTATATATTTTTAAATGCCAATCCTTTATGCACACTATTTTTAAATTTTTGATATCACTTAAACATTTCTCTGCCTTAAGACAGTCATACTGGTTATTTTTTATGAGTGCTGAGAGGGTAGTATCATAATCAGACCTGATTTTCTAGGCCATTCCACTTTTGGTTGTCTTAAATTTTTTTTTTTCAGTTAAAAGATTTGTTACCGTGAACATTTTTGTTTAAATTTCTTTGTTCTTTTAGGTTTATTTATTTGGGTTATAATGCAAACATCCCCCCCAAATAAAAATTCTATAGAAATACATGCCCAGTTCTTTTCTTTTTATCAAACAAGATAATAGGACTTAAAGCACTTTATGAGTAAAAAAAACCACCATATGATGCAAGGCTTTACAGCGAAATGGCTATTGTGCACCATAGTTCTTTAAAGGAAAACACACAGAATACATATATGTTCATGTGTGTGTACATGTGTATATACGTATGTTTGTATGTGTATATATCCCTTTGTGAGGGTATGGCAAATTATCCTTCATAAAAGGAAAACTTATCCCATTATCCCACTGTAGAAACGCCTTGCTTGAGGAAGTCTTTCTTCACAGGGTTCAAAGGTGAAGGTCAGCCCGCTTTTAGCCCTAGAATGTCAGATTTGGAAGCTGCCTTAGACCGCAGGCAGCCCACAGGCCCTGCTGTTTTGCTGCTGGGGGAGGGGAAGTGACCTGCCCAGGGCCAGGGGCTCTTGGGGCGGGGCCAGAACCCCTGGCTTTGCTCAGGCCCGGGCGCTGCACAGTCAAAGTCTCGCTGTGCTCCTGGAACCCCGGACATGCCCGCGTGCTTTCCCAAGGCCCCACTCTGAGTCCCCGCATCGCGCCATTGGTTCCTGCGGATTTTGTCCTGTTTTCCACAGGCTGCACTTCCTTAAAATGAACTGCCCGGAAAGGCGTCCCGGACACACGCACTTCCAGCAGCTCTCAGTGCAATTCAGGCCGGTTCCTCCCCAGTGCTCAGTCCTCTTGCTTCCACTGCCTTAGGCTCCTTTTCCAAGTATCCATTTTCTCTGTAATTCCAACAGGATTTTTTTTTTTTGAATCTCTGAACTGCAGAACAAGTCCCATGTTTCTTTTGGTATGTAATCAGTCACAGTTCTTTTAAAAATGATTTTGTTTGCAAAGACCAAAAGCAACTTTGCATGTTTTTCTGAGATTTAGGTTTTGAATGTTGGGTTCAAATTAACAGTCTTTTTGATTGCAAATCAGGATTTCCTTTTTTTTTTTTTCACTCTGATTGCTAATTTTTTTTCCTGAATATAAGGATATTCCAGGACTATAGAATTATGCAAAAACAGTTGGTTAGTGATTTTTGTATGAATTGTAGAAATATTGCGTAGAGAAAGGACATGAGAGAAAATGACCCGTCTGAAAGAAAACAAAATTTGAAAGAGACCTACTATAAAATGGAGTCCTCACCAGAAATATATTACGCTTGTGTGCTATTGTGATCAAAATATTCTGCCTTCACCATGCAGTACAAAGAAGGCCTGACATTTAACAGGAATATAAATCAATAAAAAATAATGACGTGATGGGGGGCAGGGGAATCTGTAAAATAGTAACTCCCAAAACCTGTGAATTTCTGGAATGTTCAGTACTTAACAGTTGCATTTCTGACTTATCACCTTGATTTCAACTTTTAAAAAGTTTATCAGTAAATATATTAGCCATGGAAGATTAAAGAATGTCTTGTTACCTAATCAAGTACAAAATCCATGAGAGTGGAGAATTCATAAATACAGAGCAAAGCTGACAAAAGAGAAATGAGGTCTGCTTACCACTAATTCTCACTGAAACTATCAACAGACACTCAATTTGTGGAGAGTGTGTTGGAATCACTGAATAACAGTTAAATTCATATGCTCAGGTTTACATTAAGGAATTACAACACAAGGAGACTTATTCTCTGAATTTAGAAATTTTAATCTTTACCTTCATTTTCCTACTAGTAAATTTAATCTTTGAAATGTACTCAAGTATCTAAGGTATACATACTATTGACACCACCATTTCTGAACATTGAAATAAATAATTATTTAATCTACCTTTCCAATTCTCACATTTCTTAATCATTAAATAATAATTGGAATCTACCTTTCCAATTCTCACATTTCTTTATCATTAAAAACTAAAGAATTTCACTAAAAAAAAAAGGAAGGAAAAAACAGTATATATATATAATCACTTGTTCCTGTCTGTCTTGTATAACTGACTATAAATGCAGCAAATTATTGGTTCCTTTATGTTTTGTAAAACAAAGAGATTTTAAGACACTTCTGGGTGAAATCTCCTACCAGCACAAAATATAAGTTTAAACTAAGTTCTTGATCTAAAGATTTGAAGCTCAGGGGCCAAGTTCGGAGAGTTCTTTAACAGGCTGTCTACCCACTGTCACACAACAAATATATTTTGAAAAATACAATTCGGAGGGTGCACAGGTGATTCAGTGGTAGAATACTGGCATTCCTTTCAGGAGACCCAGGTTCGATTCCTGGACCATGCACCTAAAAAAAATAAAAGTATAATTTGGAGGTGCAATAGCTCTTCTTGGCTCAATTATCTTGCTGTTGTGAGTGGGGATAATGTTTACTTATTCATTACTCCACATTTTACAACTCAAATCCAAATCACACTCTAGGGTTTCCATGTCCTATTTTCAACCCCCTGCATGTAACCACCTAGGATTCAAACTCAGTGTACCTAGCACCATTGTCATGAGCCCACAGTTCCCCTCTCCCCTTTCTCTATTCCCTGTCTTGATATGCAGCCTCCATCCCCAGGATGACATGCCCAGAAGTCATCCTAGTTTCTTTTCTCTCTTCCTTCCATGCACAATTAATTACTACTTCCTTGCCATTCTACCTAGTAAAAGATCTTGGGATCTGTTCAGTGTTCTCTTAATCTTGGGTCACCACTTCAATAATTTCCAGGGAGATTCAGGCCACTGTATCATAGAGTACTCTTTTATGCCTCACTCTTATGCCCTCTGTTCTCATAAAAAATAAAGATCCTCACTGGAGTGGGTTTTTAAAAATGACAATAGGTTAGTTAGTATTTTTTGCCCAAAGCTTACTATTTTCATTTGCTAAAGTTGCCAGAATACAGCATACAGGAAATGGATTGGCTTTTATAATGGGGATTTATTAGTTTACAAATTTATAGTTCTAAGGCCATGAAAACATCCAAATTAAGGTATTGAGAGGAAGATACCTTCTCTAAGGAAAGGCTGCTGGCATCTGGGGTTCCTCTGTTACATGGAAAGGAACATGGCCAGCATATGCTGGTCCTCTGCTCCCAGGCTGTGTTGCTTTCAGCTTCTGATCCCAGCAGCTTTCTCTCTGAACATTTATGGGTTCTCTCTTAGCATCTCCAGGCTGTTGCTCTCTCTCTCTCCAAGCTCCCTTTGATTTTCTGTCTTTTCTCCTCTCATAAAAGACTCCTCTGGTAAAGGATTAAGACCCACCTTGAATCAGATGGGTCACGTCTCAATTGAAACAATCCAATGAAAAGATCCTACCCACAATAGGTCTACACCCACAGGAATGGATTAAAAGAACATGGACCTTTGCTGGGGCACATAACAGCTTCAAATCAGCATAGATACCTATACAGCTTTCCAAAAATTCATGACCACTTGTCAATAGAGGTTCTTTTCTTCCTCTCTTAATTCCATTAGAATCATCAACTGAAAGTTTACTGATAAACCTCAGATGAGCCTCAGAAGGACTCCATATCCCTTTTGGTCACTCTTCTGCGGGGATATCCACTATCTTGATCTCTAATGCAAAGAATTAGGTTTGCCTATTTTTTGGTCTTCATATAAACAGAATCATACAGTATACACTCTTTTTTTTTCCTGACTTTTCTTACCATAATGTATGTGAAATTCATACTTATTATTATAGAAGTACTGTGTTCCTTTTCATTAATATAAAATACTCTGTTGAAAAAATATCCATTATAGTATTAAAATACATTTGGATTGCTTTCAGACTGGGACAAATAATGCAGCTATGAGCATTCTCATCTATGTGTTTGGTGTAGTTCTGTATATATTTCTGGGGAAGTGTTGCTAGGCCATAGGGTATGCAAATATTTAGACTTTCTGGTACTTCCAAACAGTTTTCCATAGAAGTTGTACGAGTTGACATTCCTTCCTGTAGTGTAGATAAATCCATTTGCTCCATTTCCTCACCAGCATTTGATATATTGTCTTTTTCTTTTAGCTGTTCTGGTGTGAATATAGTGCTGTGGTATAGTTTTATTTGCTTCTTTCTTTCCTCACCGAATAAAAAAATTTGAACATATTTTCACATGTTTAATAGCCATTTGGATATCCCCTTTTTTTAAATGCCTGCTCAAATTTCTGGTATTATCTTCTTCCTTACTCCTTTATAGGAATCTTTATAGGAATCTTTGACTGTGAGTCCTTTGGTATATATATAGGTATTGCAAATATATCATCCTACTCTGTGGTTTACTTTTTCACCTTCTCTATGAAATCTTCTGGTGAACAGAAGTTCTTTAAGTTCAATTTATCAATGTCTTCCTTTAAAGCTAGTGCTTTTTTGTGTCCTATTAAATCTTTTTGCCTCCTTCAAAGTCATGAAAAATTTCTGTTATGCTTTTTTCTGTAAGCTTTATTGTCTTATCTTTCAAAAAGGCCACATTTTATCTGTAGGTTTAATTGTAGGGAAGATGTTATAATAAGAATAAGCATTAATAAATGCTGGAACTTTAGTCATTGTGTGAAAATTAGGGGGCAGAAACAAAGGCAAATATTCATCTCCTTGCTTTACTTTATGCAAAAGTAAGAGGAAAAGCAGCCCGGGAAAAAGAAAGAGAAGCTTCACTTTGTATATACTCAAGTGATGTAATCCCAAAGCGCTTGCCAAATGTTTCTTTCCCATAGAAATCTTCTGGAGAGTTCCATGCACAGTTTCTCTGGAGGCTCATTCTTCTTTCCAGAAGTGCTGATGCATTTATCTCAGAAGCTTCTAAGTAATTAGATGCCAAAGGTGAAAAAACGATAAGACCAAGAATGACTGACGTCCAGGTCTTTGCTGAAAATATCACACTCCAACTAAATGAGCAGTGTGATTTTCTACAAACTGCTGAGTCATTCTCTTACCTCTCATAGAAAGGAGAGAATGACTTTTAAAGGTGAACCAGTTACACTGAGACCAGAAGTTCCCACTTTCCTGCCTATTTTTGCAACACAAATTTTAAACAAAGACAAGTAAAATATATGACCCTGTGGGTTGCTGAAAAATAGTTCCTGAAATAAGCTACCAAGTTTTTAAAAACTTCCAGCAGGAAAAGCTGTAAGAAGAGCCTTGGTCATGTCTTAAAACTCCTGCAGAACTTATTTCTCAGATACGCTGAAATTTTCCAAAAAATATGTGGTTTGCCGTGATTTTGCAGTTGGTTTCTTTCAGATAAGGGTTTGCTGCTTAGAATTTTTTTCTTCTTGCAGTCACATTTCAGAAATTGTTTATTTCCATGCTCTAAAAACTGGTAATGCAGCCAAGTTAGTCATCTATTTGTGTTTGCAAGAAATGGAGTGGAACGATTATAAAGGGGAGAAGGGGAATTATTTGCCAGCAATAGCATGAATAAATTTACTCAATTTTTGATTGATAATAATGTTCATTGGTAAGGAAGGGTTATAGGGGAAATGCATATAGCTGGACTCTTGGACGCGTTGGACTATGTCAGCTGCGTAATACCAGCAAACCTAGGGTATTGAGAGGGAAATCTTGTCAGAAGGGCCAAATAAAGATACTAAATCAAACATATTTTACCATCTTGGTGATGAACATGAAAGGCAAATAGTCCCACAAATAAGAAGAAAGTAATTAGTCACAAAATCAAGGTGCTGCTGTGCCTGATAAACCAGATCTCTAAAAACTATAGCATTAACAGGAAGGAAAACTGGGCTAAGTAAATTGTCGAGCATAAACAAGCCTGCATTTTTTATGGCCCTTTGGTCTGCATGTTTTCAACTTTTCTATTAAATGTTTTCCTCAGTTGTTGGGGAAAAAGAACTCAGTAGCAAGACCCATCTGTCTCTGACTCCTCCTGCCTCTGTTCTCTCAAGAATGTTCTGGAACAATCACAAGGACAGTAGAGTGGCGGGGGGACTTCTGTGTGCTCTGCTTGATAAGAGCCATCAAAGGAGGCAGTTCTCAAATGCCAGGCTCCTGGGACAGTCTCCACCTGTTTGTTTTGTCACTGTGCCTTTTTTAAATTCATGCAATAGGAAATGGGGGACCTGCTCTGTGCTTATTATCTGAAGTTCAAGACTGCTGTCTGGATTCTGAACTCTGAATATCATGAAAAAAAAATCCACCTATCTATTAATTTAATGTGCTAATTTGAAGCAGAGAAGAAGAAGAATCCACAGGCAAAGGCAAGTCTATTTCTGTGACTTTAAACCATTATTCACCTATCAATTTTAAATGTATTCTTTTGAGTCCTCTCTCATAAGACATGGCCCTAAAGAAATAAAACTGATTTCCAAAAGCAGGTTTAAAAATAACCTTTACTTTCTTGATTTTCAGAATTCTAAATACGAATTATGATTGAAACTGTTAGAGTAGCATTCACATTATAATGCCTTTACCATATGTTTTGGCTTATTTGGGATATGCTCTCTTTCTTTCATATCAAGTTGTCTCTCTGCAATGGCAAGACCTACATAAATTTTTCTCACCTTCTTAATGAGCCCTACTAGTCACCATCATTTTAAAGGCAAACCTCTGTCCTCACCGAGACTGTTAAAGATTGAGTCATGTCCCCCACAAAGACATGTTCAAGTCCTGAGCCCTGGTCCTGAGGACGTGCACCCATTTGTGTGTAAGCTGTTTGAAGATGCTCTTAGTTAAGATGAAGCCAAACTGAATCAGAGTGGACCCCTACGTCAACCCAACTGGAGCCTTTATAAGCAGAGGAAATTCAGACATGTTAGTAGAAGATGGAAGGAAACATGGCCATAAGACAGAGTAGAGACTGAGTTCCATGCCAGCAGCCACCCCCAGAACACTATAGGCTTCCAGAAAGCGTGATCCTGCCATGCCTGGAGTTTGGACTTCTAGCCTCCAAAACTGTTGTTTGAGCCAACCAGTCTATGGGATTTGCTATAGCAACCCTGGTAAACTAAGACCATGATCTTGAAGCATTCTACAACTGCCTCTGTTCTACTTTGATAACCTTCTCTGGGAAATCCACACTCGCACCCAACTCTGGTTGAGGTGCACCTCCACTCAACCCCCAGAGCACCTAAGGACACTGGCCCTAACCCCTCCTCACTGTCATTACAGCTTTGTCTCCCCCACTGACCTCCATGAAGACTAGAACTGTGTTCCACTTGATTTTGACCTAATCTTTAGTGTCTAGGACGTTCCTTAGATATAACACATCACATGTATAAGAAATTTCACCAAGATTTGACTTCAGTTTGTGATTTACTATTTGGGTCACTAGACTTGACCTCTTTCCTGAGACAAACATAGGTATCCCACTGCCTGCTTGTTCTTTCCATCTAATGGCACAAAACACTTCAAGTGGACACATCAAAACAAAATTCCTGGTCCCCTTGTTGAGGGCTTCCCATTTCAGGGAATAACGTTACCCCATGTCCAGCCCCATGAGCCTGAAACAGGGGAACCCTTCCTGATGCATCCACTCACTCAACTCTATATCCCTTGACCCCAACTTCTGCCATTTCTTCTTCTCAATATCTCTTGAATTTATTTGGTTTTTGTTAGGGTTATTGAAACTTTCCTGATCCAAACTATTATCAGCCCCACACTAGAACATCTCCTCGAGTTGTCTCCCTGTATCTGGACTTTCTTCCTCCAGTCTGTTCTTCACAGGCCAGCCAGAATGAGCGTCTCAAAAAGTTGACCTGAATGTACCATGCTTTTGTTCTTCTTAGGACAAAGATCAAAATTATCACCAGCCATATCCACCAGAATGGCCATTATTCAAATAATGGAAAATAACAAGTGTTGGCAAGCAGGTGGATAAACCGAAACCCTTGTACATTGTTGTTGGGAATGCAAAATGGTGTAGCTGCTGTCAAAAAGAGTTTTATGGTTCTTCAAAGTTAAATCCAAACTTATCATGTGGCTCAGGAATCCCACTTCTAGGTTTATACCCAAAAGAAGTGAAAGCAAAGACTTGAACAGATATTTGCATGCTAGTGTTCATAACAGCATTATTCATAATAGTCAAAAGAGGAAACAACTCAAGTATCCATAAGCAGATTAATGGATAAACAAAATGTGGTATATGTGTCCAGTGGATTAAAATGGATACAATCCTTAAAATGGTTTGAAGTTCTGATACATGTGACAACATGGATGAACCTTGAAGACATCATGTTGCGTGAAATAAGGCAGACACAAAAGCACATATACTATATATTTCCACTTATGTAAAATGCCTGGAATATACAATTTCCTGTAGTTGATTAGAGGGTACCAGGGGTGGGGGGAGGATGGGGAATGAGTTATTGCTTAATGGGTATAGAGTTTAAGGATGATAAAAAGTTTCCATAATGGCTCTGATGACGGTAGTACAGTATTCTGGATGAAGTTAATACCACGGAACTGTACAATTTGAAAGTGGTTTAAATGGGAAAGCCTGACTTGTATATGTATTGACACTATAATATTTTTAAAAAATGATCATCACATCCTGTACAAACAGATTGGCATGAACTGGCTTCTTCTTACCTCCAAACCTTGTTTCAGACCCTCTGCTCCCTCAATCTCTATCACTCCCCAGTAGAGTTTGTAGGCACCACATGCCCCCTTCCAGTTTGTACACACCTTTCCTTTGTTTATAAAACTGTCTGACTCCTTTCTCTCACTCTCTAGCTTTATTGGCAGATTCCACGTGACTTCCTCACTTTCTCCTGAAATATGCCCCATGTGCCTTTCCTTCCTAGCACTTTTCAGAAGCTGTAATTAAATAGACATTCATTTAATCATCTGATTACTATCTCTCTCCCCCCTTAGACTATAAACTTCATCAGGATTGTGTATGTTGTTCCTCACTGTTTTATACCAGCACCTAGTGTCATATTAGCAAGGGTAGGGTTTTTAATTCCCTTTTGATAAATAAGAAAATTGAGGCTCAAAAGGTCAACTTTCATAGCTAGAGCAAAACTTGAGCAAGAATACAGGTCTTCTGATTCCAAATGAGTGCTCAGCCTACTTGCCTAATGTCCTTCCCATTTTTATCTGTGATACGGTGGGTACAAAAACCCCAAACCTGTTTTTATATCACATCCAAATATTATTAATCACGCAAGTGGATGATCTCCATCAATAATTAAAAGTGCATATTAAATTCTGCCATTCATATAATACATTAACTCTGTTTTTCCAACTCCCCAAATCAGTGTTGTTCTACAACAACCCCCAATGTAATTAAACTTCCTATTGCAGTTAAAATGCTTTGCCTCTAATATTCTTGTTTGTGGAGAAGTTGCAGAAACACAGTTATGAATATTTAGATTTTTAATCAAATCTTTTTCTATTCTTTAGCTTCAACCCCATACTAGTCAAAAGATAAATATTCTAAACCTAAACAAATACTCCGATTCACCTTTGTGCCCTCAGACTGTTTGAACAAAAGGGAGAACAAGGGGGCAGGATGTTTTTGAGAAGAAGTGATCGCCTCTTTTTAGAAGGTAGCTGGTGGCTGGTGAGCACAACCTCTGGTTGCACTGTGGCAGCTTTTATGGCTGCAGATGGAGAAGGCCTGTTTGATCATCCTGTGCCAGTTTGAAAGGATGTATATACCCTAGAAAAGCCATGCTTTAATCCTAAACCCATGTTGTAAAGGCATTCATTTCTTCCAATTCCTATTCAGTACTGTATGTTTGAATCTGTAATGAGATCATCTCCCTGGAGATGTGACTCAATCAAGAGTGGTTGTTAAGCTGAATTAGGTGGAGACATGTCTCCACCCTTTCAGATGGGTCTTGATTAGTTTACTGGAGTCCTATAAGAGAGGAAACATTTTGGAGAATGAAGGAGATTCTAAGAGAGCAGAACGATGTAGCCATGAGAAGCAGAGAGTCCACCAGCCAGCAACCTTTGGAGATGAAGAAGGAAAATGCCTCCCGGGGAGCTTCATGAAACAGGAAGCCAGGAGAAAAAGCTAGCAGATGACGCCATGTTTGCCACATGCCCTTCCAGATGAAAGAGAAGCCCTGACTGTGTTCACCATGTGCCTTCTCACTTGAGAGAGAAACCCTGAACTTCATCGGCCTTCTTGAATCCAGGTATCTTTCACTGGATGCCTTAGATTGGGGGCCATTTCTATAGACTTGTTTTAATTGGGACATTTTCTCGGCCTTAGAGCTGCAAACTAGCAACTTATTAAATTCCACTTTTAAAAAGCCATTCTGTTTCTGGTATATTGCATTCTGGCAGCTAGCAAACTAGAACACATCCCTGCAGGTCGGCAAGTAGAGTGACTAGTGGAAAATTAATTACTATACTTTTTTTGAACATTTAGAGCAATTGTTTCTGTGGATCTCACAAAACTAGGATAATAGGATTTATGGGGTCAGGACTGTTTGTCCATGTGGGGGGCGGGGGGGGGTGTGCTTTCAGAACCTTCATCCCCGACAGGGCCTTGTGTTGGTTGACTGTTTGGGCTGTCCATCTTCCTTGCCACATGACAGCAGGATCCACAAGCTCTATTTCCACACATCCCTAAAACTCTCAATCAGAAGAGTCTTCTTCATTCATATTGCCATTTGCTACCTTCAAAAGAATCTCCTAGTTTTTCAATTTTGTGTCCTTCCCCAGAGCAAAATATCTTTTTAGCTATTTCCCTATGCTCTGGAAGATTCACTGTTCATTCCAAATTTTGCAACTTAGAAGAGGTAAAATAATATTCTAAATATAGCTGAGTTACTCAGCCAGAGGTGAGTAATATATATTCGAAATATTTTCTAATAATATGCCTATCATAAATATTTTCTTAAAGACATGCAACATTTAAAAGTTTCAAATACTGGAGTAGAGTCAGAAAAATTCATGAGCCTAAAACCATCCTGTTCCCACTAGGCCAGATGTCATTGATCAGGTTATGGTACCAATGGCCTTGTGGCTGAGAGAAAGTCAGGAGCACTGGATAGTTCACTCCTCAAACCTTCAGGCTTTGTCCCACCTCTCATTGATTTGGTAACTCATCAGGCAAATTAGCACATTTCAAAATATATTCCACATGGTGAGAAGTAGCAGCAGGTTAGGTTGACCTAAAGTATATCATCCCAGTTGTAGTGAAAAGTTGGGGAGACCAACGTGCATCCAAATAATTGGAAGAGAGAGGAAAATAAACTATCAACATGGTTCATTCATGGGAGAACTAGCCTACAACTCAGAGGATGGTGCAGCTTTCTTTGTCATTTGAAGCTGTCCAATGCAGTTGCCATGAGCCATGTATGGGTATGTTGAAAATTCAGTTTCTCAGTCACACAGCCACATTCCAAGTGCTCAATAGTTATGAGAGCAAGGGCTACTGTATTGGGTAACAAAGATAGAGAGCGCTTCAGTTCTGGTGGACCATGCTCTTAGCCTGTAAGCTTTTATAGAGGATCACTTCCCTGCCCTTGCTCAATCAGAGTACTCATTTAACCAAGTAAACACAGAGTCAGTACCCAGCTCTAGTGCATACTGCATTGTGCTGGGTGCTCCTGAGTCAAAGAGGAAAGAGACTTAGTTCCTTTCGTGAGACAGGTGAAGGGAGAAGGAGTTGAATCTGCAAACAGGTGGTGACTTGTTCTTTTCAATGCCTTGGCAGAGTTAAGTACAATCACTAGAAGAGTGGGAATGATATTAAGTTTGGTCTTAAATTAGGAATGGGAATTGGCCAGGGAAATAAGGGAGAAGGGCTGTTCAAGTCAAAGAAATTGTACAAGAGAACTAAGCTCTAAATTACCCTTGAGTGGTGGTGGTGGGGGGGGGACTTTCAGTCTGTCTGGGGCTCCAGGTTTAGAGATAATAAGGGGTGGAAGGTGCATATAAAGATGAAGTAAGAAAGAAAAGTCTACATATACTGGTAAGTTAAAGACTTAGAACTCAACTTGTAAGCCGGCATTTCCTTGACTTGTCTGCTCATATGAAAATTTCTCAAACTATAAAAAAATCAATAGTACAGATAGGGATTCAAGAAGTGTTTTTATACTCACTAAGTGCAAGATTCTACCTTATATTTTTGGAAATACCCAAGTGAATGAGGCGCTCTTCCTGCCTTCCAGGAGGCCAGAACCTAGGAGAGGAGATGAGTGGTGTTTTTCCCTAAATATAACATGAAGTGTAGTCTGGTAAGTGCTGTGATCACAGGGGTGAACAAATCCACTAAAATGATAAATTATAGAAGGGAGAGGTCCATTTTCTTTATATCCTACCTTTCAGGGAAGAGCAGCATATAGTTTGTACCTTTAAAATATATACATATGTTTTCCTACTCCATATTCCAAGGATATTAAGACAAATGTACAGCAAAGAAATTAGGAGTCATGAATACTGTTTTTAGTCTAATTCACTGTTCCCCAAACTTGGCATTATCTACATTTTGGGCCAATAATTTCTTTGTTGCGGAGAACCTTCCTGTGCATTGTACAATGTTTAGCACCACCCCAGCCTCGACCCACTGGATGCCAGTAGCCACAGCATCCCATCCCATCCCCCATGTTACGACAACCACAGATGTTTCCAGACATGGCCAAATGTCTGCAGGGACAGACTCAGTTGAGAGCTGCTGCTCTAGATGAATTTAGTGAACATTTTCAGTGTACATGGTTTGTTTCCATTTTAATCATAAGTCTCATCACATTCCGGATGAGAAGCAAGTTGCTTTTACTCTCCTTATTTAAATATGAACATTACCTAAGCAAAGCCTAAGTCACCATGAACAAACTGTTAGTAGAAAGATAAGCCTTAAAATGCTGCTGGTAAGGGCTCCCAAGGAAGTGAAGAACATGTCATTGAAAATTGGAGGAAGGGGGACCTTGTTATATGGTGACAGTGCCCTTAGCTGAGTTGTCTGCTGCACTTATGTGAAAAACAGAACTTTAATTGATAAACATGGATAATTAGCTGAGGAGCTAGCCAACCAAGCAAAGCCTTGAAGATATGGCCTAGTTGATTCTTGCTGATCATAGTAAAATGTGAGAGAAGAGAGATTAATTGAGGGAAGAACGGTTAAACAACTAGAAGCCAGACTTGATGATTAGGGAAATTCTCAGCCTATTTGGATGGCAAAAGACACTAAAATTAAGAAATTGCTTTTGAAAGCATGACATAGAGAAAGGATGTACAATGAGGCTTTATAAGCTTTTGTTGAAATCAGGAAAATCAGAAGTACTTAGTCACAACATGTAAAGGGTGTGCCTCATAGATATTCTCAATCAGAAGTCCTCTGTGAAGTAAACCAAAAATATAGAAGGGGGTATTTCAGAAGGACCAGTGGACAAGTTTTGCCTAATGGATTAAATTCCACCAAATCAATATAAAACCCATAGGGTTTTGATAATAATATATCATACTGATGAAATATCTTCTAGAGACAATCCCTTCAACCTCAACCCTTTTGCGAAGCAAAAAAAACTTTAAGCGAATGATAGGATTGTGAGCCAAGATCGCAGACAGGGCCGAATATTTACAATTCATAGTGACTGGGATGTGAAGTGAGGTGAGACATCTAGCCTTCTTTCGATTCATACCACCTATGCTGCCCACCAAAGAAGCCATTTGTCTACTGAACCCAGCGATGTTTTGTTGTGTTTTAGCTCTCATTCATTCAGGAAATATTTGAATATGTACAGTGAACAAAAACCAGTGATCCCTGTCTTTACTGGGGAGAGGAGGATGGATTTGAGATTTAGGTGTATGTTACTAAGAGTTTCTTATCATGCTTATTATGGTCCTGTTATTCTGACTTACTTTTTGGAACATGCAATATAAGAAGGAACGGCAGGAGATATTTCTGGCCTCAGTGACTTAGAGCAGCAGGCAATAGCCTTCTCAAAATCTCTGCCTTTTCTAACAGCAAATAACTATGACACTATAAGAAGGAAGATGGAATTCCCAAAGCAAAACAGATCAATTTGATCCTTGTGAAAGAAAGCTTTCCCAGTGTGTCCCCTTGTTTTCTGTCTTCTAAAGGGAAGGAATGGAAAACAAAGCAGTAGAAGGTAAATCAAGGCAAGGAAGAGGGAGAACATTTTCTTTTTTCGCTCCTTTATCTATACAAATTATATGCTAAGGCAACTAGTTCATCATTTCCTAGTTTCCTTTTTACTTTGTTTACTTTGTCTTCCCTGTGCATGTCATTTAGCTAACTTAAAGTTTCACTGTACTGTCATAACAAGAAGTGGACATACATCTGAACCTTAAAGTCTTTATTGTACAGATGGGAAAATTGAGACACCCCTGTGAGGTGCAGTGATTTCCCCAAAGTCATGTTGCTAGTAAATGGATGAAGTAGGACTTCCCTAGGTCTCCAGATCTAATTGAGAACTCATTCACATCATATCAACCATTTGGAATCTGTCTCACTCTCTCTGTCTCTTTCTCTCTCACACACATATAAATACCCTGTATTAGTTAGAGTTCTCTAGCGAAACAGAATCAACAGAAAAATTCATAAATATAAAATTTATTAAAGTAATCATGGGAACATAGAGTCCAAAATCTGTAGGGCAGGCTGTGAAGCTGACAATTCCCATGGAGAGTATGGACAAACTCCACAGAAGAGGCTCGCCAGCTGAAGCAGGAAGAGAATCTGTCTCTTCTGAATCCTCCTTAAAAGGCTTCCAGTGATTAGATTAAGCATCACTCATTAAAGAAGACACACCCCTTAGCTGATTACAAATGGAATCAGCTGTGGATGTAGCCGATGTGCTCATGATTTAATTCTATGAAATGTCCTTGTAACAAAAGACAGGCCAGCACTTGCCCAACTAGATAAACAGGTACCACTTGGTCAAGTTGACACATGAACCTGACCATGACATACATATATATAAACTATAATTATACACACAACACACATACATAAAACTTGGCAAACTATATGGCAATCATTCAATAACTATTGTTACTTCTTGTAATTGTTGATTTATGTCCCAACATCTAAACAAATAAACCACATAAACTACAAAGAAGTTTAATTGAGAAGCATATGGAATAATTATCATTTAGGTTTGTCATTTCTTTACAGAGAGAATTACAAAACATTTATCTGATAGAAGACAAATAAGGATTATGAGAAATTGTGAACATTCAGCTGAATTTACTGCTGGGCAGGAGAGGGAAACCCTGATCTGACACCAGGAATTCAACCTGTGGCCTTCAGTTTAACTGTCAAAGAAAAGTAGAAAGACAAATGCATTTCAAACATGGAGGAGGCATTCTGTGCAATTGACTCTAGGCCAGGCAAGGGTGAGGCTCACAAAATCAAAACAAGGTTCATAAGGAAGAGTAAATGAGTGCAGGTCTTGGCAATTGAGAATGGGTGGGTGGCAAGGGAGCACATATTGGCCAATGGTGGTTTGTTTGTAGGAGTTGGGTTGACCCATCAAGTCCATTAGATCACATCCAAATAGTATTGATTCCAGATTCCAAAAAGTTACAGCTCTTTTTTTTGTTGGTTCTGCTCAGTTTTCCAAGAGATAGAAACTCTGTTTCCTTCTTTTGGTGCCTGATCACTTGCCACCTCAGAGCCTCTCATACAATTCAAACTCAGGGCCATGCAGGAATCAAGTCCAATACCCAAGTTCAAGGCTCAGTTAAAACGGCCCTTTATGATACTCTGTTTGCTTTCCAAATTAACAACAGGGCAACTAGACCCCCATATTGTATTAATTTAGTAGCAAGTTTAATAACATATGCTGTGGCATTAGAACTCTTGATAAATCTTGGTTCTTCTCTTTGCCATTTTGGTGAACTTAGGCAAATGAATGAGTCTCTCTAAGCTTCAGCTTCTTTATCTGAAAAGGAGAGCTCACGTCTTACTCGTAAGATGGTTCCAAGGATTCGATGAGTTCAAACATAGAAACAGCTTATTACAGCAGACAGGACTAGGTAAGCACCCGACAAAGGAGTCCTTTTAGCTTTTTTTTACTGTAATTATTAGCATAGTTACTATCCAAAAGTAAAAATATTTCCATGTGCAATCTGATTACTTGCTATTATTAGTGTGACATGGAATAGAAAAAGGAAAGAGAGAAAGCAAGGAAGGAACACTCATGAGAGAAGGAGGAAGGGTAGATAAAGAAATAGAGTGGGAGCCTTTTATTTCTATCACACCTTCAGGTTGATGGTTAGCTTGGACTAGACCTCTGATGGCTACTCTTTAAACCTTTTATTTATTCAAATAGTTAAATATTCCCAGTATTCACCTGTTCCAGTCCTTATCAGAATCTCCCCAACTGATGCCCAGACTAACAGCATCAGAATTTTCTGGAAAAGGAATTTGAGGACTCATTTATTTAATGCAGATTCTTGAGTGCACTCCAGACTTGCTGAGTTAGAATCATTGGGGGATGAAGCCAGGGAATCTGCATTGTCACCACCTTGCCCACCAGTTTTTTCTTATGTGCAGACAAATTTGAAATGCACTGCAGAACTGAGTATCACTTCTCAACGAAGTGTGCAGTGGTGGATGGGTGAATATTAGACTCTCCCTGGAAGTCTTGCTTCAAAATACAAATAGCCCCTCCCATTTCCTGGATCAGTGGGCACTCTAGAATTTGTCCTGTATCGGGTTGAAACCCAAGGTTCTGGGCTCTTTGACCAGTATAAAGATTGGCAGTCTACAGGTGAAAATGGAGTAGGCATTATCTAGAGGACATCAAGCCCATAATAGTATCTTGATATTATTTCAGCTGTGTGCATCATGACCCTCCACTCACCCCTTCTGGTGTCTTAGGAATTGCTCAGGATGACAGGTGGGGGCTGGTTCTCACCAGGATTTCCTTGCTGGTACTGGGGCTTAGAGGGGACTCACCCAGTGATGGTGATTCCGAGACCTGCACTCATAAACCAACAGCCAGGGACTAAAGCCATGAATTGAAATGATAAATGGACATGCTATGGGAATTAGAGAAACAAAAAGTCTTAAAAGACTTAAATGTCAATTTCTTGCAGTTTCACTTTAAAGAAAACAGGTTCCATAACCATGGTGAAATTTGTATCATCAGCTTAACTAACTTTTTAAATGTGCTTTAATCTCTCCACTTCCATAAGTCTATTCGTTGAGAAAGACAAAATTTTAAATTATTTAAAAAAACATTATTTTTACTGAAGCAGGTTGAAGTATCATGTCTTATTAAACTAAAAATAAGCAACCTTCACCACAGAAATACCAACAGCTCTCTAGTGAGTAAATTCCCAAGTTCAGTTTATCAATCTGTCATTTAGAGGTGCCTAGACATCATTTCTTCTGACTGCTCTTGTTTTCCTAGTTTGTTCTTTACGTTTAATTTTGGTAATGATCTTCTTTGACACGATGAAGTATAAAAACTCTGACATAAATTGTATAGTATCGACTTAAAATATTACTTATAGAAAAATCTAAATTAAAATAAAAATGAATTAATAGTTTTCTCAGGAATAAAAAATAATGGGGGGGGGTGGAAACCTGGCAGCAAACTATACCACTTAAAATAAAGTTGTGGGAGATAGATAGGAATCAAAGACAAATGAGGGACTGAACTCAATATGGAAGCATGCACCTGAAATGTACTAAAATCCCTATAATATGCTCTTGCTTAGCATGATTTGATATAAGAGGTGTGAAAGCAATCGATTCACAGAATGTGCAACACAGAAGAGCTCTGAGGATATCTAATTTGGGCCCCGCATGAAGTGGATCCTCTCAAAGATGAGTCCTCACTTATGTGCTCTGAGCCAAAAAGAGACATGGAGACTTCAGGGAAGGAAGAAAGAGCTTTATTGCAAAGCAAGCCAGCAGAGCTCAGGAGACACCATCTCAAATCCCAGACAAGTGTGGATTTTATTAGATGAAACAAAGGGAGGTGACGAGAAGGATGTTAGGGATGTTGGCGCATGGTGAGTCACTGTACAGTCAAACTAGGAATTGCACATTTGCCGTTACTGCTGATTGAGCCTTTATTTTGATGAGGAGGCTTGTGATGTTGCTGGAACTTGTGATGGTCAGGCCCTTGCTTCTCTTTCTGGTCCCATGTTTCTCCTTCCTGGTGATTCTGCTCACTCTGTTTCTGCTTGCAGGATATTTTATGTTCTGGGTTGACCTTGAGTTCAAGCTCTTTTGTTTGTAGCATACTTCACTAGGTTAGCTAATTCTGTAGGGGGAAAAAAGAAAACAGGAACTTGTCCTGGAGTTATGCAAGTGTTTGTCAATAATTGATACTGTTAACAAATTAATTAGTTAGAGGCTATTCTAGTGGGCTAATCCGTGATGCTCTTGGTTGGTACATTAAGTACAAGTGTCAATTTCAGTCCCTTCCACACATTTTACAAATAGGTAAAACAACCGCCCAAGTTCTCACACCCAGCTATTAGCCCACACTGAAGCAGAAACAAGGTCATCTGCTTTCCTGCCCAAGGCTTTTCCTTCTCTCATGCAATGCCCGAGATTTAAGGGTATAAAGGAACCATCCAAAGGACTCTGGAGTTTTTGATGTTATTTAATTTTGTTTAGGAAAGTAAAATTGCAAATGATTGGCTCACACTACCCAAAAGGAGAAAGAGAGGTTATTCTAGAACTGACTCCAGGACTGTCCAGGTACTGAAAAAGTTGGAAATATATCACTTATCTCTTATCAGTTACACATAAACTCTGTATTAGATACTAGGCTGGCTCCCAGAGATCAAAGATGATTTGACTAAGGCTCTTAGGCCATGCATAGTTCTTATAAAAGTAGAATTTCTTTATGTTTGCACTGAGGACCCAGAGTCTGAAAATCTCCATCTCCAAGGGATTTGTTCACCATTTCACAAACCTTAGAACTTATGGCAGACTTATGGTACTAACAAGCAAGAGTTGCAGACTGATGTCAACTCCTTGACTCTACAAATACCAATGAAAGGGTGAAAATTTCAAAACAACTGCCAGAGTGGCCTTTTAATGTTATCATCAGTGAAAAGAGATGTACTAGCTGATTAACTGCATTGATGAGAGGCCTGAGAAATTAAGCCAGTACATAGCATCATCCAGTAACATGGAAATGGACTCCTTTATGTACAAAATTTATAGAATGTGTCAGAAAGTTAACATCACCCTAACTGTTTTCATGTTGGCTGAATACCAACCCACTTGATTTTCCAGACCAAGACCAATTGCCTTAGTCTTACCCTTCTGTTGTGCCACTCATCTTTTTGGTTGGACTTTTCCTTCACTAGAAAGAGAACCTTGATTCCAAGCAATTGCAGAAGAAGTCTTGTACCCCATTCTCAGGTCAGCACCCCCCTAAACCAGGAGCAGCCTGCTGATTACCAAGATATAAACCAGGCAAGCCCTGCAAGAGTTGAGAGAACTTATTTGTTGGTAATCATGGAGGGAAGTCACCAAGGGACAAAGAGACCCCACAGAGAAGGAATCATTAGGCTCCATGGTGCCAAGAATCGGCCAGGTCCTTCTGTAGTATTCTGGACAGGATTCTGTTTCTCTAATAAGATGTCAACTGGGCATAAAACAGGTGGCAATAAATGTTGCTGTGGATAAAAAGAGGCAGTCACATTTATTGGGATGGTCTTTTATATTTTCACCTTGGATAACATACTCAGAAAGGTTTTTCTCACCCCCTTAAATAAAGGCCTTTATTTTAAAGGTCTTATTTAATTTAATTAACCCTTTTAATTTTTAATTAAAAATGAAAGATGCTTAATTTTGGAACATCTTCTAGTTCCTCCTTTATTTCATGCTACTTTACACGAAGCTCCCTTTGAGACAAAATTTCACTATAATATGGGTATAGAAATACTGCTGTTTTGGTAAATAAACACTGCCCACTTTATTTTTCCTTCTGGTTTTTGGCAGTTCTTGGAGGGGTCAGCACTCTATGACAAATAGACAGTCACCCAGTCAATCAACAGGCATTTATTGAGCAGATACATCTAAAAAATTTGGCCAAGGAAAGGGAACGAGGGGAGTGATAACTGATTCAGTGCCTCTAACTGTGGAAACAAGATTTAAATTGGAAAATAAGACTACAATGTATAAAATATTTAAAATACATCCATTGCTCCTATTTGATGAGCTGCCTAGTATTTATCTTTTTCCAAGGTTGCATCTGTGTATTCCAGGCTCAGCCACTTTTAGAATTTAGAAAATTACATATCAAGATGACAAGTGAGACCCATACTTCAAAATCTTCGCTGATCCATCCTCTAAGAAAAGAAGGAGCACGTAAAAAACAGAAAATTACAAAGACATACATAATACAAAATACAAAATAATTATCCTCTGAACCAGAAACTAAGAACAAAATCCCACACTTCTAAGAGTATTAAGATCCCAGCTTGCTGGTCTCCAGTGGTGGAAGCAGCTAGTAGCAAACAGTATTGCTCCTCATGAAACGGGTGACTGGACCTGGGCCAGAGTCAGGTGAAAGCACCCATTGCCCCCACTGTAGTCCACTGTAGTAGGCAAAAAAAATGCGTCTCCAAAATGTTACATCCTAATCTCTAGCATCTATAAATAGGTTAGCTTACATAGAAAGGGAAATGAAGTTTGCTTTATCTGACCTTAAAATGGGGGGATTACCTGGATCATCTGGATGGGTACAATGTAATCACAAAGTTCCTTCAATGTAGACTAGAAGTGCAAAAGAAAGAAAAAAGTCATACAGAATGATGCAATATGGGAGACCTGACTGGCCATTGATGGCTCTGAATACAGAAGAGGCCACAAGGCAAGGGATAAAGGCAGCCTCTAGAGGCTGCAAAAGGCAAGGAAAAGGATTCTCTCCTAGAACCTCCAGAAAGAAATGCAGAATTGCTGACATCTTGATTTTAGCCCAGTGAGGCCTGTGTCATACTTCTGACCTCCAGAATTTTAAATTAATAAATTAATGCTGTTCTGAGTCACTAAGTTAGTGGTAAATTGTTGCAGCAACAAAAAAAATTTAATACACCCAGAACTTGTGAAAGGAGATTAAACACATCTGCAAGTGAACAGAAACTAGTTCTGGGACTCCAGGCAAGTGGCTGCCACAAGGAGATGAGAACGTGGGTGTAATCTGAGAAGACCACCCCCCATCTCAGGATGAATCTGCCCTGAACCCAACATCTTCTGAAGCAATAACTCCTCGTGACCATTAAAAGAACTTGATTTAGACAGGCCTGAGGGCTTGATGGAGTCAACTGCAGAAAGCAAAATCAGGGAGAACAAGCAGCACAGAGGAGAAATAAAGTCCAAGACAAAACAAAAATTTCTACACTGAATATACCTCTAAACCCAGATTCTAAAGCCACAGAAAGAAATCTGATGCTAAGAAAGATACCCACACTCCAAACAGATAGTCACTCCTGATAGCATTGGTTTTTATAGAACTGTTGGCTGAAGGTTTTATAGAACTGCTGGCTGAAAACTTTAAAATAAGTAAGCCAAAAGGGTACAAGGTGATCTAAAAAAAAATTTTTAAAGAAAAAACAATGCTGAAGCACAAGGAAGCAGAAATAGAATGGCATCATCATTTATATGAAAAATGCAGCACCCAAAATGAACTGGAGAGTGGTCTAAGTTGAAAAGTAACTAGACAAATAGTGCAGAGGAACTCACTGCCACACAGCAGAGACACACGCACCCTTAAAATCAACCTCTATCATGAATGCATACATATATATGTATGTGTGTGTGTGTTCTTTATTTTTAACTTTGCAAAATCAAATAGGGCATGAAATTGATGGTTTTCCCAATAATACACATCTCCCTTCTATAAGAACATATTATTTACTTAGAAGGAGCCATTGGGGTTAGGGTGTTGTAGTCACATTGGATCCTAAATCTGAAGCTTCCTAAGGAAAGCCTGGAATTTTGAAAATTAAAGCCAGGAAAAGGCTCTAATTTTCCTGCTTCTTGTTCATTGCTTCTCTGAGGCAGTGATCCAGGAGTACCCTAGCTTCTGCCAAATGGGAAGCGTGGAGCCATCTAAAGTGAAGAAAGAAATGTCCATAAAGGATAGGGAAACCCAAGGGAAAACACAGCATTCCAGAAACAATATCCAACCACGCTAGCATTATGAGTATAGAGATGCAATCATTTAAAAGATAAATTTTTAGACAGCTCAGTATGTCATGGATCCCCTTGAGAACTCAATAAACAAATGATCTTGAATAGAATATTGCTTGTTGGGTTCTGCAAACTAATAAGACATCAGTGCCAAGAGCATACCCAGTGCCCTAACACCCTGCGCAGGGACACATCTTGGACACACTCAGATAAATGATGTTTCTAATTCTGGCTCTGCCATTGGATTATTTTGTTTCCTTGGATTAATGATGCCACGACTAAAAATGCTGGGATTAGTTTGGATGTTCCCTCGCATCTCACCTGGTTCTATAAATTTGATTCTGTTTTCACAGTGATATTAAAATGTTCTAAATCCTTGGAGCCTTCTTACTTATGATTTATTAGAGTTCAGATAGAAAAAGAAGGATATAGCAGAATTCTCCAAATAAACAGCAATTAAAATAAGGCATTATTAATGTTTTCCCCATACCATACAATATATTCTCAGACAAGACAGGGGAAGTAAAAGTGTTCAATGGTTATTAATGATTGGGTGCTATGCACCTGCAAGGATTTTTCAAAAACTGCAGAAATATAAGCTACATCAAGGAATAGGAAAGCAAATTTTAGTTTGGGTTAAGTTTTAACTATTGTACCTTTTTTCTCTTTAATCAATATAAATTGAAAAATGATTCATCTAATTCACTTCAAGAACCTAATAATGGATTTGGAAAGCCAATACCATGTCTTCCAGGAACAAAGCAAAAGAATAACGCATGAATGGTTTTCTGTCAATGGAGCCAAGGCATGAAATAAATCTGTGACTCACGGTGAAGACTGAATGCATGCCCAGTTCCAAGGGCATGTGGACTCCAGAGATGGAATGTGACTGGTCACAAGAGAGTAAAATCAAGAAAGTTTCTCCAGAGTTTCGTGACTACTAGGAGAAATGAATATACGATAACTGAGAACAAGTTTGGTTAATGTTGGTAAGCGAACTGCTAAATAAGGTTAAATACACTGTAATTACCGAGTAAATGATGGGCATATGGATTTTCTTGCAACTAATATTAAGATCAAACAGATCTGCATAAACTCACTAAAATTACTTTCATAGCAAAAAGAAAATGTGCTCATTATTCATTGTTATATAACAACTCACCTCAAAATAATGACTTAAAATAATATTCACTTATGGCTGTGCGTGAATCTGGTGTTGACTAAAATCATCTAGAAAGCTCTTCTTTGGGTCTTCTCCATGGCTGGGGCCCTCTTAAACGCCTCTTCACTCACATGTCTGGTCCCTGGGCTGGGAGGATTTAAACAGCTGGGAACTGGAATGCCTGGGGCTCTACCTTCATGTGGTCTCTCTAAGGGTCTTTCCACAGCAGCCTCAGGGGTAACCAGGATTCTTGCATGGTAGCCAAAGTCTCCCCAAGTGACGGTCCCAAGGGAACCATTAGAAGCTGTATGGCCTTTTCTAGCCTAGTCTGCAAAGTCATACTGCATTGCTTCTGCCAGCTTCCATTCATGGAAGCAGTCACAAAGTTTCTACCATGTTAACATGGAACAGAGAGTCCCCTTTTGATAGGAATATGGCAAAGTTCTGGAAGAGTATGAGGAACAAGAATTACCATTGCCACAACTTTGCAGAAATAAAGTCTGCCAAAAGCTTGTTGGTATGAGAAGACTCTAGTTATTTTAAGAAAACATTTCTGGATTGTTGGGAGAAAATCAAGACTTAGGCATTGTATTGGTTTTCTTTTGCTTCCATAACAAATTACTACAAACTTAATGGCTTGAAACACAACTTCATTATCTAACAGTTGTGCATGTCAGGCTGCTGGTATGGGTCTCACTAGGCTAAAATCTGGTTGGCAGAGCTGTGTTCCCTTCTGGAAGCTCAAGGGGAGAATCTACTTCATTGTTTGTTCAAGTTGCTGTCAGAATTCAGTTCTTGCGGTGGTAGGACTGATGTCCCTATTTCTTTCTGACTGCCAGCTGAGGTCTAGTCCCAAGACCTAGAGTCCCTTGGCTCATGTTCCTCTGTCTTCAAGACAGCTGTCGTGTATCAAGTCTTTCTCACACCTGTGTCTTTCTTCTGTCTCATCTCCCTGTCTGGCATTAGATGGAGAAAAGTGTTGCCTTTTAAACACTTGTGTGATTAGATTGGGCCCACATGGATAATGCAGAGTAATCCTCCATCTCAAAGTCTGTCACTTTAACCTCATCTGCAAAAGCTCCTTTGCCAGGTAAGGTTAAGTACTTGGGCATCTTGGAGGGACCATAATTCTTCTCATCACAGGTGTGATGTGTTTGTTTAAATAAAAACATGGCAATGAAATTAAAGAACTTGATGCTAAAATGCAGAGACCCTGGTGACTCTATGAAGCGACTTCACATCCATTAAGCACATCCTATTTAAATAAATGGTTTCCATTCTCACACCTCATCAGAAGGACACAATGTAAAAAGCACATGCTCTTAGGTTCAGGAGCTTTTCTCAACAGAGAGAAAGCCCTCCTCACTAAAGTGTAATTGACTTCATTTTATATGCAACTATAATAAAGGTTACTTGGTTTCTAAGACCAAACAAACCCAGCAGTAACAAATTAAAAGTGGCACATACCAATTAACAGCGAGAAGTGACATCTGGTAACAAAGAAGAAATCTTTAAAATTATGAAATATAAATACAATAGCTAATGCAAAACTACAAACAGCAGTCGAAGGTCATTTGTTTCACAGGCAGACATTGCTAGACTGCTGAATATAACACATCCTTGAGAAATAGCTAAATTATGTTAGAAAATTCTTTTATAAGTTATGACACATCATTGCAAAAAAATAATGTTTTTTATAAAACAAGACTGGGTACGTCTGTGGTCCAGTGACATGTTGATATATTTGACTGGCCATCCTCAGAGCATTTGCTCCCACAGACCCTGCTGAGTAGGGAATGGGCCATGCAACCACACTCCCTGGACACATGTGCTGTGGGATGTGTGACCCAGGCTGAGAAACTTAGCACTTCTCTCCCCAGCGCAATCCTGTGGACACATGTAGAAGAATGAAGCAATATCTCAACAGAAGCCAAGATGGTGGCAGTGGCCTAGCTCTTACCTGCTTCCGTGCCAACTTCCACTCTGTCTGGAAGCTCAGGAGCACTTCCTGCCTTTGAGTTCCCTAGTGGCCTTTCAATTGCTTCATTTATTCCTTTACTTTGACTAACCCAGTGGCAGTGAATTTCTCTTCCTTGCAAACAAACAAGTCTTCATGACGACAAATGGGAAAAACCTCAATCATCTGAAAAACAATCCAACCATCAAAAAAGACGGATTCTCCAACAATTCCAGATGGCTGTCAGGTTTTGTGTTTTGTGTGGTTCACCAAAGTTCTTTTGCTCAATTTAAGTGCTTCTCAATAATCTATTGAAGTCTTGATTAGAAGTATATGGTTTCCCACCTCAAAAACTGGCTTTTAATAAAGCAGATGTCTGCAATTTTATTTCACTTATGACCCAATAATGGAATTTGATCAAAATCAGTTGAAATAGAGTTTTTCAAATAAAGCACATATATTCGGTTAAACTATATCTCAACACATAGCATTTTGAAGTTAAGAAATTAAATCATCATGAGAACTATAACTTTCGAAGAAAGCATATATCACTTTTAAACCAAGAAATCTAATTTTTTAACAAAATAAATCACAGTAGCATTAAAGACAATATGATTTATGCCTGAAAAAAGTCATTATTAAGGTTAGAATGTCAGGATTTTGAAGTTCGATGATTTTTATCAGTCAGGCTCAAGGCAGGAATACAGAGCCCCCTCCCAGGTAATTCAATAGAGGGAATTTAATATGGAGCACCAGTAACAATAGTGTTGGAAGATTTGAAAAGCCAAACAGGGCACAGAGGCAAGCCAGAAATAAGCAAGTGTAGCTGGGCTTGTATACACACCTCACAGTTGGAGAGACCAAGGCAGGATGCATGTGGCAAGCACCCAGTAGCTGGAACTGCTGTGCAGGAGCTAAAACCAAAAAGAGAAACAACTTCATGTGAGGACCCCGCATGAAGTGCAAAGAGAGGGGGACAACTATCTGGCTTTTCCCCTCCTCAGACCTTTAGTCTCCTACTTGTCCTTTCGATTGAGTAAATTTAACTGATAGCAGTTGGCAAAGGAGCCTGGGCAAAGTAATTTCAGGAGCCAATCCTCTGCAAATTGAGCATTATCACAGAATAGGTGGAAAGGTTCTGACTGCAAACAGGAAAATAACCATCACAATGGATTGTGCAGATTTTTGCAAAAACACATAGCATGTGCAGTTGCAGGGGCAACTGCTTCCAATACAGAACAGTATTCCAGCTAAAAACCACATCACATGAATACACAACTCTGATGATATTTGAGCCACTGATTGTACACCATGTATGGAATGTTCATATGTTAAGAATGTTTGTGTTTGTATGTTGTTTCATCAATAAAAATATTTTAAAAATAAAAATAAATTAAAAAAATACATCACAAGCCCCCAAGATCATGCTATGGTATACAAACACAGATACTTAAGATACAAAGCTAATGCAGAAGTTAAATAGAGAAACCATCAACAATTGTAGTGTGTTGCCCTCTGGAGGCATACAGATTCAAAACTAGAGCAAATAGCCTGCCCTATGAAAAACACAATAATCAAGATTATAATAATTGTTATTGTCCATGATTATTATTATAACTATAACTAAGATTTATTAAATATGATAGAAAACATTATGGATACCTTACAAAAGTCACTGCACCCTTCTTCCATTATTTTGCAGACATTTGATGTGGATGAGTATGACTCCAGCCTTCCCTTGAGGGGAAGGCTATGATATGTCTCAGTAGCTAAAGAAAATCCCATCAATCCTACAACATTAGTTCAGAGAGAGTCTGAAAAAAGTAAGTCAATCAGTGCATGAAATTTCCCTTGGCTATAATACTTATGCAGGAATGGTCCATTCAGAAGTGTATTCAGTAACTGTGGAAGTGAAATTCTTTCCCTTTCCTCTTAAGAGGTGAGTGAGCATGTATGATGCCTCAATTCCTTCTTGTGGATAGCTGGGACCATGAGAAAAGCCAGCCTGAAAATAGAGCCTGACCTCCTCCTGGTAGACAGGCACTCTAGGTAAAAGGCAAAAGGATCACAGAAAAATTAAAACATAGCCTTGATTGAACCATGCTTGAATTCCAATATTTCTGAATATTTCAGATACCTGTCATCAAATCCCCTAGATTATCGTTCTATTGTTTTATTGTAATTAGTAAACAAAAACAAATTATTAAGTCTGCTACATGTTTTGCATGGATTCTCTCACTTAAATCTGCCAAGAGTCTCAGAAAGTAGGTTTTCTTACTACCTCCATTTTATAGTTGAGGAAATTGAGCAATGCCTAAATTCCTGCTGAGTCTAGTCAGTTTGACCTTAGAACGTATGCTCTTTGCAGGGGTGCCACAGAGTCACCACACCCACTTTGCTGCACCAGAACATTTCTCTAATGGATAACTCTGTTGGCTTTCAACTTTGACAGATATGTTTTAAATAAATGACTTTAGAATGCCAAACACATGAAACATTGGGCAGATGGGAGAATGTTCAAGTTTATACGATCAAACCAAGTTAAACTAAATATTAAACCATATTTAGCAGCTTAAAAAAATCATTCATTATCCTTTTATCAAAGGTATGGACAGAAGAGTAAAAAACTATGGATGAAAAATAAATAAATCATGGGGGAATAAAGGGTAAAATGAATTGGGTAGATTGCGATATTAGTGGCCAATGAGAGGGAGGGGTGAAAGGGATATAGCATAGATGAGTGTTTTCTTTTTGTTTTTATTTTTTCTGGAGTGATACAGATGTTCTCTGGATGATCAGGGTGATGAATACACAGCTAAGCGATGCTGTGAACCACTGATAGTATACCATGTATGTGTGTGAAGATGCCAATAAAAGTATTAAAAAAATCATTCAGGGAATGAGATACCCATGCATAATCTTGCACAACAGATTTAATGTTAGGCTGGTTTGAAAGGATGTATGTCCCCTAGAAAAGCCATGTTTTAATCTAAATCCCATCTCACAAAGGCAGAATAATCCCTATTCAATACTGTAAGTTTGAAACTGTAATCAGATCATCTCCCTAGAGATGTGATTTAATCAAGAGTGGTTGTTAAACTGGATTAGGTGATGATATATCACTCCACCCATTTGGGTGGTCTTGATAAATTTCTGGAGTCCATGGGGGCGGCTGCCGTGGCTCAGCAGGCAGAGCTCCGACCTGCTGTGATGGAGGTCTGGAGTTCGATCCCTGGTGCCTCCTGCCCATATGCAAATTAAAAAAAAAAATTTCTGGAGTCCTATAAAAATGAGGAAACATTTTGGAGAATGAGTGATTCAGAGACAGCAGAGCAGAATGACATAGCCATGAGAAGAAGAGTCCACCAGCCAGCGACCTTTGGAGATGAAGAAGGAAAAAAAATGCCTCCCGGGGAGCTTCAGGAAACAGGAAGCCAGGAGAAGAAGCTAACAGATGATACCATGTTCGCCATGTGCCCTTCCAGATGAGAGAGAAACTCTGACTGTGTTCACCATATGCCTTTCCAGATGAGAGATAAACTGTGTTCGCCATGTGCCTTCTCACTTGAGAGAGAGACCCTGATTCATCAGCCTTCTTGAACCAAGGTATCTTTCCCTGGATGCCTTTGATTGGACATTTCTATAGACTTGTTTTAATTGGGACATTTTCTCACCCTTAGAACAGTAAACTAGCAACTTATTAAATTCCCCTTTTTAAAAGCCATTCTGTTTTTGGTATATTGCATTCCAGCAGCTAGTAAACTAGAACAAATGTCAAATCTTAAATACTCTTAAACTAAATAAGAGCAGGATAAATACGAGGTTATGACTAGGGCATCTTTATTTCTAAACTGTTTAGCAAACATATCACTTGGAATAAAGTAAAACATCAAAGAAATTTGATATGACAGATACTTTTTCTTCCCCCAAGACAAATAAATTTTGATAAGCTCTCGTACGGAGAAGGTCAGGGAAAACCAGGAGCATGTAATTAAAGAAGACAGCTCAGGCTGCAAGTAGAGGCTGGAGGAGCTTGGCCAAGCAAACCTGGTTTGACCCCGGGTTTGTTACGTACTTGCTGCGTGCTATTTGGTAATTCTTTTAACATTCCGCTCTAAGCTTAGTTGTGTTGATTTTCAAATAAGAGTAATACTTGCCTCAAGAGGTTATTGTAATAAGTGGATGAGATTTGTAATGTCTTGGTTTTACTAAGTTCTCGTAGAGTGTGGTACTCATCATTAAATTTTCAAACTCTCTCCTCCAAACACAGACCCTCATTTCAGATCCCCCTGCAACGTGCAAGCAGAGAGCTGTGTTGTCAAGGCCCAGCCTGACTGACTCCCTTCCTGCTGTAGGCAGAATTCTAAAACTAGCACCTCAGATTCCAACACCCTTTCATTGGGCACCTGTGAATATGATGCAATAACACACCCGTGATCTTTTCATGCCGTATTAGCAGGAGGTTATCCTTGTGGGTCCCATGTAATCACTTGAGTCTTTGAAAGCAGAGAGCCTTCCTCCTGGTAGAAGGAGGAAAAGTCTGGGAGACTTGAGGCATGAGACAGCCTCAATGTTGGTTTGACGATGGAGAGAACCGTGCGAGAAGGAATGCACATGACCTCCACATGCTGAGAGCAGCCCCAAGAAACAGGACCTCAGCGGGAAACAATAACCCAAATGAGCTTGGAAGTGGGGTCTTCCCAGAGAGGCCAGAAACGGATGCAGCCTGCCTTGACTCTTTGATCCCAGCCCCCAGCAGAGGGCCCGGCTGAGCCTTGAGGGACTTCTGACCCCCAGGACTGCTTTTACACTTTACATGTGTGTTGCTTGATGCTGTTACATTTTTGGTAATTTGTTATGTGGCAAGAGAAAACTGTACACTTCCTGAAAAAGAGAAAAGAGAGACTAAAAGGAGAAAAAGAAGGGGGGGGGGGTGCAAAATCAACAACTGCTGAATCTGATAAAGGGTACAAGGGAATTAATTTTTGGATCATTCATGCAACTTTTCTCAAGGTCTGGAATTACAACAAAATGGAAAGTTACAAAGAATTAAAGCACAAGGTAAAAGAAAAACATCAGCGTACATGCCAGCAGGCAAATGCGTAAACCTTCAAGTGTGGCACAGGTCTGGGTTGTCCCGTCAGCAGTGAACTTCAACGTGAACGAGCCGCTGGCGACCCTGATAATAAATTCTCAGGTTCATCCAGAAAGGGGGAGGTCACCTGAGAGCTTCTCTTTTTCATTTTAGCATTAAGATCTCCCTCTCAAAAAAAAAAACAACAAAAAAAAAAACAGCTGATCTCCACCGGATTTAGTTGTAGGAGGTTCCTATCCTGGGTAACTTGGGATCACTAAGCTAAGGAGGGAGCACTTTTATTAACACCGGGTACCCATGCAACAATAAATGCATGCTGATTCCCTGGGAAATGGCTAAAAGCACATTTGTATGCTGAAGAGATGATTTGTACAGCAGCACAAAGGATCTTTGCAGACATGAGCTTTCTGAGGTTATGATGAAAAGTCTCCAAAGTTAGTTATAGGCACACTAAGGTCAATATCCCACCTCTGCCGTCCATCAGTGGCCTTCAGAAGTCCTTCTAAAGAAGGTCAAACAGACACAGATAAGCAGAGTCTGTTCGCTATTGATTTCTCTGCCTTGCATTTACTAGGAAATACATTTCAAAGAGTCTAGAAATAAGTCAAACTCTGCTAAAGTTACGTTTTCAGATAACTTCCAGGTTAATTTTCTCTATTCCCTCTGCCATCTCTCTCGGTTCTATACTTTATATTGAGCTGCTTGGATTAGGTTTCAGCCCCATACCTTCTGTCAATGGTGCCCTAAGATATTGTGACATTGATTATCAACATCAATTTCAGTTTGATGCAATCTGTTATGCACTGAGGGACTTCGGTCCATCTTTTCTTTTTTTTTTCTAAGCTAATTTGAATTCATACATTTCCTGACATGTAGAAACATTATGACACTACAAAGCATCTTCAAATAGGAGAAAATCAGACTCTGAGTTTTACCACCATTCTCTCCATGGAAAACCATTTCCTTTACTTATAATAATCAATCAGTGGCCGAAGGACTAACTGGGGACTCTTGAATTGCCCTCAACTCTCTTAGGGCTGCAGCATGAGACATGCAGGGGGATCTTCAGCCTCTCCTCTCAAGAGAAAGGATTTCCATTTTTGGACAGTGATAACGATTTGTTAGAAAATTCTTCCCTGTTTGGTTACAGAAACAGCATCTCTCTAATTTCTGATCATTGTTCTTTATCTGGGCTTTTTACGTCTACCTGGGTTAAATTCACCCCTCTTCTATGTGACTGTGCTTCTGTAACCTGAAGACATTTCTCTCCCTCCCAGTCCCAAGCATCCCTCTTCTCTGGGGAAAGCATTCCAGGACTTGCAGGACATCTACCTGTGGTCCCCTTGTCCATGGTCATTCTCCTTTGGACCAGCTCTATTTGGGTGAGCAGCACAACTCTCTTTTCTAATCTCTAATTGACACATTATGTCAGAATGATGAAAATGAGGTTAGTAGCCTAGTGTTACAGAGCATAAGACTCCAGAAAAATAAACAGAGCTATCATTATCTTGCCAATTATTATTTTGTCCTTCCTAAAACTGAGCCTTCTCTGTCTTCTATCTTTATAAAAATCAGCCAAGCACGCATTTAGTCTTTATATTATGTGAATGGAAATGAAGGGTGCAGGTATATATTGAGGGGGGTGTAATACTTCTATAAAAGCACTATACCGTCTAAAAATTGTAAGATTCTATAAACGTTCAAAGGCCAGTAGAGAAGACTTTAATGTGAATTTAACTGATACTCTATAATCTCTCACTTTATAGTTGTGAAATTTTATCAGGTATTCATATAAAATAATTGCTTCATTTTAAATAGGATACCTTGTATATTTTATTTTGTTCAACTCTCAATCGAACTATATGTGGATGCAAATGCATATACCTTTATTCTCTTAAAGAAGCAACTGCATTAAATATAAAATTGCATATTTAGAAAAAAGGCAAGCTATTTGAGAAGTGACACAGGTCAGATGCAAAATAAAATGGTACTAAAATCATAAAAATTTAAATTTAACCATATCAAGCATCAATTAGGTTGAAATATTGTTGACACACTCACAATACTTGGACTGCAAATCTAAGAATGCTACACACTTTTATTGCGACTAATAAACCCTGAAACTCTTTGAGATCCCACAGAAGCCCAAGATCCTGGTAATCTTCCTGTAGTCATTTGACCTAAAGCAAAGAATATCACAATGATGAACTCTATAAACAGTAAGTGATAGTTCTATCCTAAACTCACACTCTTGAGTAAAAACAGCTGCCAATTTTCTTGTGGTAAAACGACAGTATTGTGATTCTACACTTCTATGCTGACACATTTAAAAATGTTTTTATTTAGAAGAATTGTAATATAGTAATCAAAATCCTCTTATATACGAAATTTGAGTACGCAAAGAAAAATATTGCATTGTTCCTGGCATTATTTTATACATTAACTTTTTTTTTTAGCAGTTTTACTCATATACCATATAATCCATCCAAAGTGTACAATCATTGGCTCTTGGGATAATCATAGTGTGTATTCATCACCACAGTCAATTTGAGAACTTTCTCCTTGCTCAAAAAAAATTAAAAATCCCATACACCTTATGCCCATCCCCTTTATTGACCCTTATCATCAGTATAGTACCTTTGTTACAATATATGAAAGAATATTACAATATTACTGTTAACTGTAGTCCATAGTTTGAATTAGGTGTGTTTTTTCCATATAGCTCCCTATAATTAACACTTGTAATAGTGACATGCATTTTTTTCTAGTTCATGTGAAAACCTTCTTATATTTATACAATTAACCAAGGTCATTGGCCACAATAAAGTTCCCTTTGTTATGCAGTCCCATGTTTTATCCTCTAGCTTTCCTTCTGGTGTCATACATGACCCTAAACTTCCCCTTGCAACTATAATCATGCACATAATTCAGCACTGTAAATTACACTCACAGTAATGTGCTACCATCACCTCTATTCATTTCCTAACATTTATAGACAACCATATAAAAATTCTGAACAAATTAAGTATCCGCTCGCCATTCTCTACTCTCTATCTCCTCGTAACCTTTACTCTAGATTTTAGCACCAAGAGTTTGCTTAGTATAATTAGTGCATATTAGCGAGACCATAGTATTTACCCTTTTTCTGTCTGGCTTATTTCCCTCAACACAACGCCTTCCAGGTTCACTCATGTTGTTGCATGATTCAGGACTGCATTCCTTCTTACAGGTGAATAATATTCCATTGTATGCATATATCCCTATCATGTTTATCCGTTCATCAGTTGATGGACACTTGGGTTGTTTCCATCTTTGGGCAGTTGTGGATAATGCCACTACATGGCCATTCTTTCAGTTCTTCTGAGTATGTACCAACAGGGAGGTTGCCAGATCGTACTGCAATTCCTGAAGAACTGCCAAACTGTCTTCCACAGTGTCTGTGCCATTGTGCTTTCCCACCAGCAGTGAATAAGTGTTCCTATTTCTTCACATCCTCTCCAACATCTGTGGTTTTCAATTCTTTTCATACTAACTATTCTAGTAGGTATGAAATCATATTTTATTGTGGTTTTTATTTGTATTTCTCTAATTGGTATTGATTTTGAGCATCTTTTCATATGCCTTTTAGCCATTTGTATTTCCTCTTTAGAAAAATATTTGGGTCTTTTACCCATTTTTTAATTGTTTGTCCCTTTATTGTTAAACACTACAATTTCTTTATATATTTATATATATAGCTTATCAGATATGTGATTTCCAAATATTTTCTCCCATTGAATAGGCTACATTTTCACTTTCCTGACAAAGTCTGTTTTTGTTTTGTTTTTACAACAATGGATGTTAACATATTTATTTGAACTGAAGAATGAAGTCAGGCTGTTTTTGATAAGAAAGTTTGATATGGCTGATTGGTTTAACTTTGAAGATTAGAGCTTTGCCAATTAGGTGAATGGTAGACATTTTCTGTACTCTGCATATGCTAAAGCTGTACCTCAGGGCCTTTTTTAATGCAGTTTTACTGAGATATATTATGTATTCACATATAATCATCCAAATTGTACAATCAGTATTTCACAGTATCATCATGTAACTGTGCATTCATCATCACAATAGATTTTTGAACGTTGTCATTACTCCAAAAAAAAATAATAAAAATAAAAGTAAAAAAAGAACACACAAAAGATCCCATAACCCCCTACCCCTCTATTGTTTATTTATTGTCTTCTTCTTTTATCTTCCTCATCTGTCCATATCCTGGATAAAGGGAGTGTCTGTGACAAGGTTTTCACAATCACATGTTCACACGTTCACACCTTAAAAGCTCTACAGTTATACCATCATCTTTAAGAATCAAGGCTATTGGATTACAGTTCAACAGTTCCAGGTATTTCTCTCTAGCTACTCTAATACACCAAAAACTGAAAAGGGATATCTATATATTGCATAAGAGTAACTTCTAGAATGACCTCTCAATTCTATTTGATATCTCTCAGCCACTGAAGTTTTATTTGGTTTCATTTCTCTTCCCCCTTTTGCTTTCTCAATCCTACAATGCCAGGGCTAAGCTCATACCTGGGAGTTATGTCCCATGTTACTGGAGAGATTTACACCCCTGGGTGTCATGTTGCTCATAGTAGGGAAGGCAGTCAGTTCATATGCAGAGTTGGCTTAGAGAAAAAGGCCACATCTGAGCAACAAAAGAGGTTCTCGGGCGGGGGAGGGGGGACTCTTAAGCCTAATCATAAGTGGGCTTAGCTTCTCCTTGCTATCCTGATAAAGCCTTTTGAAATGTAAAAGTATTGAATTTGAAGTCCATTTATCTATTTCTTCTTTCATTGGTTGTACTTTGGTTGCAAGGTCTAAGAAACCAACTCCTACCACAAGATCTTAAGAATGCTTCCTTACATTTTCTTCTGGCAGTTTTTTGTTCCTAATTCTTATATTTAAGTCTTTGATCTATTTTGAGTTAATGTTTGTAAAGGTGTGAGATAGCTGGAGGATCTGTTTCTCAATTCTCAACTCAATTCCATCATCAGTATATCTATTTTTATTCCAGTACAGTACAATGATGTTTCAACCACTACAGCTTTGCAATGTACTTTGAAGTCAGGAAATGTGAGTCCTCCCATTTCATTTTTTCTTTCTCAAGCTGTTTTTAGCTCTTCAGGACTCCTTGCTCTTCCAAATAAATTTGATTATTCTCTTTTCCATTTCTACAAAGTAGTCTGTTGAAATTTTGATTGGGATTGCTTTGAATCTGAGGATTAATTTGGGTGAGTTGAGTTTTCCTGTGTTCAGTCTTCCAGTCCATGAACACAAGAGGTCCTTTCATTTATTTAGGTCTTCTTTGATTTCTTTTAGGAACATTTTGTAGTTTTCTGTGTATATTTATATCCTTGGTTAAAGTTAGTCCTAGATATTTGATTCTTTTGGTTTCTATCTCTGATGGTTAAGTTCTGGTGTCAACTTGGTCAGGTAATGATGCCCAGTCATCTGGTCACTTAAGCACTGGCCTAACTGTTGCTGCAAGATTTCATGACTGATTGATAAACCAGAAGGCTGGTATATTAAATCATTAGTCAGTTGACTGTAGCTGTAGCTGATTACATCTATGATCAACTAAGGGTACACCTCCCACAAACAAGAAAATCCTATCAGTTTGATTTGAGCCAATCGGTTGAAGACTTGTAGGGAAGAAGAGAGAATGTCCATAGCTGCTTCAGCCTGTGAGCCTCTCCTGTGGAGTTTGTTGTGGACCTTCATTGCATTTGCCAGCTTCACAGCTGCCCTATGGATTTTGGATGCCTGCATTCCCATAGTTGTGTGAAATACCTTTATTAATCTCATATTTACAGAATTTCCTGTTGGTTCTGTTTCTCTAGAGAACCATGACTAATACACCACAGTAAATGGAATTTTTTTCTTGATTTCCTCCTCTCATTGGTCTTTACTGTGTATAGAAACACTGATTTTTGACTGTTGATCTCATATCCTGCCACCATGCTGAACTCACTTATTAAATGAAAGCAACAAACCAGGAGCAAGGACAAGCAAATGCCCACTGCATGCCTTTCCAGCTGACAGAGGTGTTCCAGATGCTGGCGGCCTTTCTTCAGAGTCCAGGTATCATCTTGTTGATGTCTTAATTTGGATATTTTCGTGGCCTTAGAACTGTAAGTTTGTAACCTAATAAGTCTTTGTAAAATCCAATCCATTTCTGGTGTTTGCATTCAGGCAGCTTTAGTAAACCATAACAATGATCATGTGGGGGTTTTCCCATTTGAGTTGTTAATGTGGTATTTCACACTAACTGATTTTCTTGTGTTGAAACAACCTTGTATACCTGGATAAACCCGACTATATCATGGTATATAATTCTTTTAATGTGCTGTTGGATCCAACATGCTAGTATTTTGTTGAAAAATTTTGCATCTATAATTCATTAGAGTGATTGGTCTGTAGTTTTCTTTTCTTGTAGTATCCTTATGAGGTTTTGGTGCTAAGATGACTTAGTTTGTGTTCCATCCTCTTCAAAATATGTTGGAAAAGTGTCAGTGGGATTGGTATGTTTTCTTCTTGAAATTCATCTGTGAAGACAGGTGGTCTGGGGCTTATATTAAGTTGTTACTCCCTTCACAGAGCTTAGGATCCTTTTAAAAAAAATTATTGACAAATCTTCACACGCATATAGTCCATACATGGTGTACAATTAGTGCTCGCAATATCATCACATAGTTGTGTATTCATCACCATGGTCACATTTTAGAACATTTGCGTCACTCTAGAAAAAAGAAATAAAAAGAAAAAAGGAAAAATTCATACATCCCATATCTCTTACCCCTCTTTCTCAATTTATGTTATTCCTTATCTCCCCTATTATATATTTATTTTTATCTATATTTTTTTTACTCATCTGCCCATACCCTGGATAAAAGGAGCATCAGACAACAGGTTTTCACAATCACCCAGTCACACTGTAAAACCTATATCATTATACAATCATCTTCAAGAAACAAGGCTATTGGAACACAGCTCTACAGTTCAGGTACTTCCCTCAGCCATGCCAATACACCATAAACTGAAGAGGGGATATCTATACAACGCATAAGAATTACCTCCAGGATAGCCTCTCCTATCTGTTTAAAATCTCTCAGCCACTGAAACTTTATTTTGTCTCATTTCTCTCCTCCCCATTTTGGTCAAGAAAGCTTTCTCAATCCCATGATGCTGGGTCCCAGCTCATCCCCAGGAGTCCTGTCCCAAATGGCCAGGGAGATTTTCATCCCTGGGAGTCATGTCCCACAAAGGGGGAGGGCAGTGACTTCACCTGCCAAGTTGACTTAGAGAGAGAGGCCACATTACAACAACAAAAGAAGTTCTCTAGGAGTGACTCTTAGGCACAATTATAAGTAGGCTTAGCCTATTCTTTGCAGGTATAAGTTTCATAGGATGAACCCCAACATCAAGGGCTCAGCCTCTTGCTTTGGTTGTCTCCACTACTTATGAGAGTATCAGGAATTCTCCATATGGGGAAATTGAATATTTCCTCCTTTCTCCCTGGTTCTCCAAGAGGACTTTGCGAATACTTCTTTATTCATTGCCCAGTTTACTCTGGGATATTATCAGGGCATCACTTTACCTGCACAAACACCAACAAGACATCACACTCTATTCAAGATTCCATGTACTCATGGTGTTTAACTAAACTGACCATACAAGATAAGAGGTAATGAGCTACCCAAAATATAAATTTTGCATCAAATAAACATCTCTCACACAGAAGTTGAAGTTCCAAAATATGGACGATATCATCCTTTATCCTGTATTCGGATTTAACTTAGTCCTATCCAGATCAGCTTCATTCATATCGTTAGTTGAAGTCTGATCTCTTTTTCAATTTTTTAAGCTGTTCCTGTAGTGGGTAGTGCTGACTTTCATAGCTTCTGAGTCTCAGATGTCACGTACATTCCCAACGTTTCTGGGAATGACCAGGTTATATACAAACAGCTCAGTATCTCAGAATTTAGAAATAACAGTTATAACTCATACAAGTATGACTGCTGTAAGAACTTACAGTCTAGGACCATTTACAATAGGCCCCAACCAGATAAGCCATACTCTCAATTTCAGTTCAGCAAGTTTTTATGCTATAGTTAGTCCATATGAGTGAGGCATGATAATATTTATCTTTTTCTTTCTGACATTCATTCAACATACAGTCCTTAAGGCCCATTCACCTAGATGCATGCCTTAAAACTTCATTCTTTCTTGTGGCTGCTCAGTAGTTCATTTTATGTGCACACCACAGATCCCCCTTCCATTCCTCAGTCATTGTACCCTTGGACCACCTCCATCCATTGTGAATCATGAACACTGTTGCCATAAACACCAGTGTGCAAATGTCCATTCATGTCTGCACCCTCAGTTCCTCTAGGTATATACTGAATAAAAGGGTTGCAGGATCCTATGGCAACCCTACCCCTAGCCTCCTGTGGAACCACCACACAGCCCTCCAAGGGGCTCCACCTCTCAGTTTCCCTACCAATAGTGAATAGGCAAATCTCTTTCTTTGCATTTTCTCTAGCACTTGTTTCTCTCTATTCATTTTTAAACGGGTTGATCCATACATCATACAATCCAACCTAAGTATATAGACATGCCTTTACCCCCATAATCAATATAAAGATGTTTCCTTTTCTATCTCAAAATATCCGTACTCCTCCTCCATACCCCCAAGCCTGCTGACATTTAGTTTGGGCATAATACCTTTTTACATTCAATAGAAGCATATTACACTGTAACCATCGACTATAGACCATACAATTTTGATTGTACTTTTTCCTGTTTACCATCCATTTTCAGCACCTTACAATGTTGATGTTAACTTGTTATCCTTCATGCGAAAATGTGTTTGTACATTTAATCACCATCATAGTCCACCTTACACATTCGTAAATTATACCGCATCAGTCTTTATCCTCTAGCTTTCTTCTGATTTCATACTAGCTCCTGGTCTTCCCTCAATCATACTCACATTGAGCTTCATTCAGTGTATTTATGTTACTGTGCTACAATCAGGTAGTATTGTGATATCCATTTCTGAATTTTTACAATCAGTCCTGTTGCACAATGTGTCTTCCTTCGGCACCAAATGCCCAATCTCTACCCTATCTCTATCTCCTGATATCCTATGTTTTTAACTTCAACTCCAAAGTTCAGTTATTAAGGTTAGTTCATATTATTGAGATCATATAGTATTTGTCCTTTTTTATCTGGGAATTTCATTCTGCATAATGTCCCCAAGCATCCACATTGTTACATACTTCATGACTTTATTCTGTCTCACAGCTGTGTAATATTCCATCGCAAATACATACCACAGCTTGTTTAGCCACTCTTCTGTTGATAGACATTTGGGCTGTTTCCATCTCTTGGCAGTCATAAATAATGTAGATATAAACATTGGTGTGCAAATGACCATTTGTGTCCTTGCCTTCAGTTCCTCAGAATATATACCTAATGGGATTTCTTGATCATAGGATAATTCTATACTTAGCTTCCTGAGGAATTGCCAAACTGCCTTCCAGAGCAGTTATACCATTTTACATTGCCACCAACAGTGTATAAGTGTGCCTCTTTCTCCACATCCTCTCCAGTACTTGTCCTTTTCTATTTTGTTTTTTTAATAATAGCCATTCTAGTGGGTATGAGTTGATATCTCATTGTGGTTTTGATTGGCATTTCCCTATTAGCCAGTGAAGTTGAGCATCTTTTCATGTGCCTTTTAGCCATTTGTATTGTCTCTTCTCATCAGTGTTTGATCATGTCTTTTGCCCATTTTTTAACTAGTTGTTTGTCTTTTTGTTGTTGAGTTGAAGAATCTCTTTATATATTCCGGATACTACACTCTTATCTGATAACCTGGTTTCCAAATATTATCTCCCATTGTGTAGGTTGCCTTTTAATTTCCTGACAAAATTCCTTGATGCATAAGAGTATTTAATTCTGAGGGGAGCCCATTTATCTATTTCTTTTTTCAATGCTCATGCTTTCGGTTTAAGGTCTAGGAAATCACCTCCTTTTACAAGATTTATAAAATATTTCCCTACATTTTCTTCTAAAAGTTTTATGGTCTTAGCACTAATGTCTAAGTCTTTGATCTACTTTGAGTTAATTTTTGTATAGGGTATTAGGTATGGACCCCTTTCATTCTTTTGCATATGGATATCCAGTTCTCCCAGGACCATTTATTGAAGAAGCTTCTCTGTACCAGTTGGGTTGGCTCAACCTCACCTTATCGAAGATCAATAGTCCATAGATGAGAGGGTCTATTTATGAACACTGAATTTGATTTCATTGGTCAGTATGTCTATCTTTATGCCAGTACCATATGTTTTGACCACTGTAGCTTAGAAATATGCCTTAAAGTCAAGTAGTGTGAGACCTCCCACTTCATTTTTCTTTCTTAAGATATTTTCAGCTATTTGCCCTTCCAAATAAATTTGGTTATTCATTTTTCTATTTCTGCTAAGTAAGTTGTTAGGATTTTAATTGGTATGGCATTGACTGTATAAATCAATTTGGCTAGAATTGGCATGCTAACTATATTTAATCTTCCATTCCATGAACACAGTATGTCCTTCTAACTATTTAGGTCTTCCATGAGTTCTTTGAGCAATCTCTTGTAGTTTTCTGTGTATACGTCTTTTGTATCCTTGGCTAAGTTTATTTCTACATATTTTATTCTTTCGGTTGCTATTGTAAATGGATTTTTTTCTTGATTTCCTCCCCAGATTGCTAATTACTTATGTATAGAAACACTACTGATTTGGGGTCATTGATCTTGTACCCTGACACTTGGCTGTACTAATTTTTTAGCTCTAGTAGCTTTGCTGTAGATTTTTCGGGATTTTCACCATGTCATCTGCAAACAGAGTTTTACTTCTTCCTTTCCAAATTGGATGACTTTTATTTCTTTTTCTTGTGTAATTACTCTGGTTAGAACTTTCAGCACAATATTGAATAACAATGGTGACAGTGGGTATCCTTGTCTTGTTCATGATCTTAGAGAGAAAGCTTTCAGTCTTTCCCCATTGAAGGTGATGTTAGCTGTGGGTTTTTCATATATTCCCTTTATCATGTTGAGGAAGTTCCCTCCTATTACTATCCTTTGAAGTGTTTTCAACAGGAAAGGATGTTGCATTTCGTCAAATGCCTTTTCTGCATCAATTCAGATGATCACGTGTTTTTTCCACTTTGATTTGTTGACATGGTGTATTACATTAATTGATTTTCTTATGTTGAACTACCTAGAATTAATCCCACTTGGTCATGGTGTATGATTCTTTTGATGTGCTGCTGGATTTGATTTGCGAGTATTTTGTTGAGGATTTTTGCAGCTATATTCATTAGAGAGACTAGTCTCTAATTTTCTTTTCTTGTACTATCTTTGCTGGCTTTGGTATGAAGGTGATGTTGGCTTCATAGAATAAGTTAGGTAGCTTTCCCTCCTCTTCAATTTTTTTGAAGAGTTTGAGCAGGATTAGTACTAATTCTATCTTGAATGCTTGATAGAATGTACATATGAAGCCATCGGGTCCTGGACTTTTCTTTTGGAGGAACTTCTTCATGACTGATTCAGTCTCTTTACTTGTGATTGGTTTGTTGAGGTCATCTATTTCTTCTCAATTCAATGTTGGTGGTTCATCTTTTCTAGGAAATTGTCCATTTCATCTACTTTGTCTAGTTTATTAGCACATAGTTGCTGATAGTATCCTTTCATTACTTTATTTATGCAATGTCTCCTCTTCCATTTCTGATTTAATTATTTGCATCTGCTTCTTTTTGGTCAACCTAGCTAAGGGTCCATCAATTTTATTGATTTTCTCAAAGAACCAACTTCTGGTTCTGCTGATTTTCTAGATTGTTTCCATGTTCTCAATTTCATGTATTTCTGCTCTAATCTTCATTATTTCTTTCTTTTGTTTGCTTTGCTTTAGCTTGCTGTTCTTCCTCTAGTTCTTCCAAGTGAACACTTAATTCCTTGATTTTTGCTGTTTATTCTTTTTTTTAAATGGGCATTTAAGGCAATAAATTTCAATCAGTTTAAATTTATTGAAATATGCTTTGTGACTCAGCATATGGTCTACCCTTGAGAATGATCCATGTGCACTTGAGAAAAATGTATATCCTGCTGTTGTGAGGTGTAATGTTCTGTGTTAAGTCTAGTACATTTATTATATTATTCAAAAATCTCTGTTTCCTTATTGATTCTCTGTCTAGATGCTCTATCCATTGATGAAAGTGGGGAATTGAAGTCTCCAACTATTATGGTAAAGGTGTCTTTTTCTCTTTTCAGTGTTTACCTCATGTACTTTGGAGCACTCTGGCTTGCTGCATAAACATTTATGATTGTTATGTCTTCTTGTTGAATTGTTCCTTTTATTAATACATAGTGTATTTCTTTGTCTCTTTTAATTGTTTTTCATTTGAAATCCAATTCGTTGGATATTAGTATAGCTACCCCTGCTCTTTTATGATTGTTGTTTGCATAAAATATCTTTCCCAACCTTTCAATTTCAACCTATTTTTGTCCTTGGTTCTAAAGTGAGTCTCCTGTAGACACTATATAGATGGGCACTGTTTTATAATCCATTCTGCCAGTCTATGTCTTTTGATTGGAGAGTTTAATCCATTAACATTTAATGTTATTACTATAAAGGCAGTCCTGTCTTCTACTACTTTGTCTTTTGGGTTTTATTTGTTGTTCTGGTTTGCTAGCTCCAGAATGCAATATAACAGAAACAGAATGGCTTTTAAAAAGGGGAATTTAACAAGTTGCTAGTTTACAGTTCTAAGGCCAAAAAAAAGTCCCAATTAAAGCAAATCTATAAAAATGTCCAAATTAAGGAAACTAACAAGAGGTTACCTTCAGACAAGAAAGACCAATAAAGTTCAGGGTTCCTCTCTCAACTGGAAGGGCACCTGGTGAACATGGTGGCATCTACCAGCTTCTGTTCCAGGCCTCTTGCTTCATGAAGCTCCCTGAGGCAATCTCCTTCTTTATCTGCAAAGGTCGCCAGCTGGTGGACTCTGTGCTGCTGTCATCATTCTCATGGCTACCTCATCGTTCTGAAGCTTTCTCCAAAAATGCTTTCCTCTTTTAAAGGACTCTAGTAAACTAATCAAGACCCATGGGGAATGGGCAGGGTAACATCTCTGTGGAGATAATCTAATCAAGTTTCCAACATACGGTAGTGAATAGGGTTTAAAAGAACCGGCTGCCCCCACACAGCGGATTAGAATTAAAACATGGCTTTTCTAGGTGACATAAATCCTTTCAAATCGGCATATATGTCATATCTAATTTTTTTTCTCTTTTTACCTTTACTGATACTGTTCATTTCTACACTCTTCTCCAGACCTCTCTTCTGCCTTTTCCTATCTGCCTGTAGTGCTCCATTTCATATTTTTTGCAGAGCTGCTCACTTGGTCGCAAATTCTCTCAGTGATTGTTAGTCTGGAAATAGGTTAACCCCACCTTCATTTTTGAAGGACAGTTTTGCTGGATATAGATTTCTTGGTTGGCATTTTTTCTCCTTTAGAATCTTAAATATATCATACCACTGCCTTCTCACCTCCATGGTTTCTGCTGAGTAATCCACACATAGTCTTCTTGGGCTTTTCTTGTGCATGATGGTTGCTTTTCTCTTGCTTTCAAAATTCTTTGTCTTTTACATTTGACAATCTGATTAGTAAGTGTTTTGGAGTATGTCTCTTTGGATCTATTCTGTTTTGCTGCACTTCTTGGATCTGTAATTTTATGTCTTTCATAAGAGATGGGAAATTTTCGGTGATTATTTCTCCATTAGTCTTTCTCCTCCTTTTCCCTTCTCTTCTCTTTCTGGGACACCCACAACATGTATATTTGTGTGTCAGTCAGTTCCCTGAGCCCCTCCTCATATTTTTCCATTCTTTTCCCTATAGTTTCTTTTGTGTCTTATATTTCAGTCCAGTCCTCTAGTTCACTAATCCTTTCTTCTGCCTCTTCAAATATATTGTTGTAGGTTTCCATTGTTGTTGTTTTTTTTATCTCTTCTATTCTGTCTTTCATTCCCATAAGTTTTGTGATTTGTATTTTCACTTTCCAGTTCTTTTTGTTCACCCAATATTCTTCTTTATACCTTCCCTCAATTCATTGATTTGATTTTTGATGAGACTTTGTCTATTTGAACATCCTGAATTAGTTGTTTGAACTCCTGTCTCATTTGAAGTGTTGGTTTGTTCCTTTGACTGGGCCATATCTTTGCTTTTCATAGTATGTCTCACTATTTTTTGCTGGTGTCTAGGCTTTTGATTTCCTTAATTAGTTTATTCTGAAGGGTGTTTTCACTCTTTTCCCTAGGATAGTCTTGCTAGATAACTTTGTTCTCTATCTGTTCTTGACATTCAGTTCAATTTATTCTAGACCTGTAACATAAGTTCTGTTTAACTGATCAGAATTTTTTAGTTCTCGTTTTTCTGTTTCTTGCCCTGCCTATATCGAGCCTTTCTTATTTTCTTTTTGAAATGGGTCTTTTCAGATATTATAGACCCCAGTCAAATTTTCTCAGACCAGACAGGCCTATGTCTCAGGAGGAAAGAGTTCCCAGCATCAGTTTTCCCTGAGGGTGAGACCCATCAGCTTGTCAAACTTTCCTATGAAGCCTCTAGACTCGGTGCTTTTCCTATCCTGCCCAGCATGGGGCACTTGTCTGCCTGCAGCTTCCCATCAGTTTAAAGTGCTACAGTGTCTTTAATTTTAGCAGACTCTGCCTGTTATTGGTATGATTGAGACAGATGTGAAGTGGTACAATGGCTTTGATTGCTTCTGTTTGTGAGACCCTGGGGCCTAAATTCCTGAAGGAGGGATTCCTCTTGAGCTGGGCCCTACCTCCATTTTCTTGGGGAAATATATCCCTTAGGAATTAACGTCTTTCACCTGACTAGTTATTTTGCCTCTCATACAAGCGTTAGTTCTGCCCTTGCCTGGAGCAGTGCTGGAGCCTGAGTCTGCTTCCAGTTCTATCTAATGAGCTGTTTAAAAAGTCTTTCATAGCTGGACCTGTGCTCCTTGGGTTTGTCCATCAAGAGTTCAAGTTGGTTTGTGGCTCAGTCTCCAGGCTCTATGTGCCCTCTTTTCTTGGGGTCCAGTCCTTTTCCAGTATTTTGTGCTGTCTAACTTAAAAAGTCTCTCTTTTTTCCTCCATCAGCCCTGCCCCCTCTCTACCAGGGTTAGATCTCATCATTCCTTTAATGCTTATACCAGGTTTCTCTGTCCTGGGGCCCTCTTTGCAGTAGTCAGAATTTGTTAATTGAGCAGTTGGAGCTTGGTTGAGCTAAGCTCTTGCTGCTAGTAAAGTCTGTTTCCCGTTGAGGAACCAGTCTGCTGTGCCCATGGGGCAGGGGCTCCAGCCTCTGCAGTTTTGGGGTCTTACAGTTCCATGTGGGATCTCAGCCATTCTACCTGGTCCAGACTGCTGTTTTCTGTGTGTCCAGTTACTGATGTTCCCCCAGCAGTTGTTCTGTACCATTCCTGGCTATTTACTAGTTGCTCTGGAGAAGGGACTAAATCTTCCACCTCACTATGCTGCCATCTTGTTGCGCCTCCCTTTGAGGAGATTTTTGATGAGCATTTCCATCTCTTTACTTGTGATTGGTTTGTTGAGATCTATTTCTTGTAGAGTCAGTGTAGGTTGTTATGTGTATCTAGGGAAATGTCCATTTCATCTAAGTTGTCTTGTTTGTAGGCATACAGTTGTTTACAATATACTCTTGTGATCTTTTCATTTCTATGGGGTCAGTAGTAATGTCCCCCTCTTCCATTTCTGATTTTCTTATTTGCATCTTCTCTCTTTTTCCTTTGCCAGTCTAAATTTGTCAGTTTTATTGATTTTCTCCAAGAATCAAATATTGGTTTTGTTAATTCTTTTTTTTTTCCATCAGTTTCATTTATTTCTGTTCTGATCTTTGTTATCTGTTTCCTTCTGCTTACTTTGGGGCTATTTTGCTGTTCTTTTTGTAGTTCTTCCAGGTGTGCAGGTAAGTCATTGATTTTAGCTCTTTCTTCTTTTTTAATGTAGGTATTTAGGGTTATGCATTTTCCTCTCAGTGCTGCCTTCACTGTATCCCATACGCTTTGATATGTTGGGTTCTCATTCATTCATCTTGTGAAATTTCTGATTTCTCCTGTAATTTCTTCTTTGACCCACTGATTGTTTAAACATATACTGTTTAACTTCTTTAAATTTGAATTTTCCAGTTTTCTGGCTGTTATTGACTTCCAGCTTCATTCCACTATGTTCACAGAAAGTGCTTTGCATAATTTAAATTTTTTGAGTCCTGTTTTGTGACCGATCGTGTGATCTGTCTGAGAAAATTATCCAGGAACAGTTGAGGAGAATGTCTATCCAGCTGTTTTGGGGTGCAATGTTCTGTATATGTCTCTTGATTCTAGTTCATTTTTCATATTATTTAAGTTCTCTGTTTCCTTATCCTCTGTGTCTAGATTTTCTATCTATTAATGACAGTGGTGAATTGAAATCTTCAACTATTATTGTCAAGATGTCTATTTATCTCTTTAGTTTTGCTTCTTCATATATTTTGGGGAACCCTGGTTAGGTTTATAAAAATTTATGTTTTTATTTCTTCTTGGTGGATTGTTTCTTTTATAAATCTATGACTTTCTTTGTCTCTTTTTTTTTTTTAAACATGGGCAGGCACTGGAAATTGAACCCAGGTCTCCAGCATGGCAGACAAGAACTCTGCCACTGAGCCACTGTTGCCCCACCCTTTTTGTCTCTTTTAACAGTTCTGCATTTAAAGTCTATTTTACCTAATAGATATATTAGCCCTTTTAAGTAGAAGAACCACATATTCAGTTACTGATAAGTAAAATGCAACAGCAATGTTAGTGAAGAAGAACTGGAATTTTTACTTGCTATGAATTTTTCACTTAGGGAAAATGAACAATTTTTTTAGACATTATTTAGGTTTGTTAAATCTGCCAGAATGCAATATACCAGAAATGGATTGGCTTTTACAAAGGGGATTTATTAGGGTGCAAATTCTAAAGCCATGAAAATGTCCAAATTAAGGCATCAACAAGATGTTTCCTGGACTCTGAAAAGAGGCCACTGGCATCTGAAACTCCTCAGTTAGCTGGAAAGGCATGTGAGTGTTATCTGCTGGTCTTTACTCCCTGTTCATTGCTTTCAGTTTTTGTTTCCAGTGGCTTTCTCTCTGTGTGACTTGTGGGTTTTCTCTTTAGTATCTCTGGGGCATTTCTCTTTCTAGGCATCTGTGGGTCCTTTCTAAGCTTCTCTGGGACAAATTCTGGATTTCATTTCTTAGTTTAGCATCTCCCAGGGCATTTTCTTTCTCCAAGCATCTGTCATTTTTCCAAAATGTCTCTCTTTAAAGGAACTCCAGTAAGTAGAGTAAGACCTACCTTGAATAGGTTGTTTCCATGGAGATGTGGCCCTGCCTAATCAGAAGGCCCCATTCAATAGGTCTACCCCAACAAGATTGGATTAAAATAACATGGCCTTTCTGGGGTACATAACAGCTTCAAACCAGCACAGATATAATTGTCTTCCTCACATTCTGAATGAAATGTTCATATGCTTTGCAGATAGGACCAAGTGTTGTCCTTGGATCTGTAACTAAGATTGTGATAAAATAGAGAAATATAAAAATATATATTCTTGTCATATACAAATGCTCTTGACTTAAACCTTTGGCTTACCACAAAATTAAAATCACCATTCCAGCTAGTTATGCTTATAACCTCCATTCACTTTCAGAAGTTGTTGCTTTCTTGTTTATGTCTCTCTGTGGTTAGGGCCAACTGTTTTTGATAGAAAATTATCTGGAAAAAAATAATTTCCATGGGTAAAATGTGTTACACTGTTTGCCAAAAAAAAAAAATCCAATGCTCCCCTGTAAAAAATACCGTAAGGCAAATAATTCAATTTTCAATATTTAATAGGTACTTTCAAAAAATATATATGGTGGAGAATTGTAGCAGTTTCTGCTTTGAACCCCTTACACTGAACCCCTTGCTCCCTGGTACTGAGACAATAACACACTCCCTCCACAAATCGAAAAACGTTATGTAAAGGATGTAGGTGGGCAAATTACAAAGAAAAATAACTCCTTGACACCTGGGCCCAGAAATTCATGGTGTATTCCAAATATAGCATGTAGTCCTAAGTAGATATCTGGTATGAAAGCAGTATTATGAAATTTCAATTTTAAAAATACATGCACACACATATATAAACACATATGTACACATTGATATAATCTGAGGAAATTACAGAAATTACACAAACCAAATTACTAATAGATAGGGTACATGGGTAGTTCAGTAGGAGAATTCTCATCCGCTATGCGGGAGACCTGGGTTCAATTCCTAAAAGCCATGCACTCCAAAAACAAAACAAAACTAAATGGTGCTGCAATAACAGGATCTTCATAGGGAAAAGAATGAAATGTGACTCCCCCCATGGACAGCATACAGGAAAAAAATTGCTAATAGCCTGAGAGTTGGAATTGAAAGGAGTAAAAATTGCATTTTTGTTCCTTTGCACTTTCCACATTTAAAACAAAAAATTAAAACAAGAGGGAAATTTCTCTGTTCATAGCCTTGTAATGAAATTTTGCTTGTAACAATACCACCACCACATGTGGATCTAAGATTTTGTGGCTGATATCAGTGCTTCCTCATGCGACCTCTCTTGTGTTTCCCGTTCAGCTCTACACATCTCGTAAGATATTCTCATTTTCCTTTTATGGATTAGTACAATGAGGTTCAAACAATGTCTGTTGACAGGTGTGCTGGTTTGAAAGGATGCATGTACCCTAGAAAAGCCATGTTTTAAACAAAATCCCATTTCATAGAGGCAGAATAATCCCTATTCAATATTGCATGTAATTAGATCATCTTCATGGAGATGTAACCCAATCAAGAGTGGTTGTTAAGATTGATTAGGGGAGATTTGTCTCCACCCATTTGGGTGGGTCTTGACTGGTTTACTGGAGTCCTATAAAAGAAGAAACATTTTGGAGAATGAGAGATTCAGAGAGAACAGAGAATGCTGCAGCACCACGAAGCAGAGAGTCCACGAGCCAGCGACCTTTGGAGACGAAGAAGGAAAATGCCTCCTGGGGAGCTTCATGAAACAGGAAGCCAGGAGAGAAAGCCAGCAGATGACACTATGTTCGCCATGTGCCCTTCCAGCTTAGGGAGAAGCCCTGACTGTGTTTGCCATGTGCCTTCTCACTTGAAAGAGAAACCCTGAACTTCATCGGCCTTCTTGAACCAAGGTATCTGTCCCTGGATGCCTTTGATTGGACATTTCTATAGACCTATTTTAATTGGGACATTTTCTCAGCCTTAGAACTGTAAACTAGAAACTTATTAAATTCCCCTTTATAAAAGCCATTCTATTTCTATTGCATTCCGGCAGCTAGCAAACTAGACCAACAGGCTTGAATGATTCCACATGGGGATATGGTAGCAAGGAATTGAACCCAGGCCTTCTAAAGCCAACTGTACAGCTGTTTCTTCTAAATACCACCTTTAAAATAAAACCACCAAACTTTCTAGGAGCATTTCGTTCAGAAAATGCTCAGTCAGTGATGTACTGGAAACAAAAGGAATTCAGCGTATGTTTCAGAAATCATTTCAGAAAAGCACCATAATAAGCCCAGCTAATTATTTCTAGACTCTAATGCTGACCAAGAAAATTTTACATCAGTGTAATTTGAAAAGGCAGCCACTGCTGCCAACATGTGTATTTTCATAAGCTTCAGGGATTTGTCATTATTGTTATTATTTGCTTCTTACCTTATTTCAGGTCAGGAATATATTTAAATTTGCTTGCTAGTTTCTTTCAATTTATGACCTTTTTTCCCATGTGTCCTTTGTTTTGTCCTTCAATGTTCTGTCAGGTATTCAGTCATGCCAAGATTCATTATTTCTTCACCCTGGTATCTGTGACTATTCTGAAATATTCATAGTACATTCATTGTTTTACCTGGATAATAGATATCAGCTATGGCATAATCTGAATGGGTATTGCTCAAGTTTATCATATACTAACTATGTCTTACTCATAAAACTAGCATTTGCATCATGCCATGGGTCTAAAACACCATAACGTGTTTACCAGGGTCAACAATAACATTGAAATTAAGTATTTACTTACTAAAAAGGCTCTCATGTAGGAAGCGCCAAGGACATATCATAATATTGAAGTGCTCATATGTCAATGACACACTTCCTTGACACGTGGTCACACCCCCCAAAAACAAGTGAAACAGCCATTATCATGAGCCCCCTCTGTGCCAGGCACTAAGAATGGAGCACAGAATATGATGACTATAAGGAATCCCGTCTCTAAGGAACACACAGCCAAATTGAACTGAAAAACACAAAGAAGGCATTTCAATAAAACAAGACCTTTGCCCTGATAAGGATGAACAAGTGTGTGTTGGTGGGAAGGGACTCAAGGAAAGCTTCCTGAAGGAGGTTTGAATGAACTTGAATGAATGAGGAAGGATGACCAGAATAAGCAAAATGGTGACTGGGAATGGAGACCATTCCATGCATTAACAGAAGTTCAAGTGTGAGTTATTACACATAAGGTCTTGGCCCTGTGTTGGGGCATCTCTGGAATTAGAAGCCCTCTGGTTGCTTCTAATTCACGCTCCCTACTCCTATTTGCCACTAGAGAAGCCTGAAAGCTAGAGGCCCAGCATTATTTCTTTCCTGGTAGATCAGCAGTAATATACCCTGGGGGGGCACCTTAGAATCACCTCCATCACTTTAAAAAGACACAGATGCTCAGGCCTGACTGCAGTGATTCTAATCCAATTGGTCTAAGTGGCCTGATGCCCAGGTCTTGGTATTTTCATAAAGAACTCTAGAGGACCGTAATGAGCAGACAATGAGAGTCACTGCTTCAGGGCATAATTCTCAACACTGTTACTAAAGAATTTCTTGATGAGTTTGTAAAATTACGCAGGGCTGAGTCTACCTCCAAAGAACCTGTTTAATTGGCCTGTGTTAGGGTTCCAGCATCAGTATTTTTTCGCTCTCCTCTGAGTGATTCTATGTTCCCAGAGAACCCCACAATGAATAATCCCAGCTTTAGAATCTCCCACCCTAACTGAGCTCTCATTAGTCTTATGAATCTCATTAGATATACAGTCTTCTAGCATTAGACATAGATTAATAGACATAGATGTCATATGGATACAGATGTAATTAGATAATTTTTTTAATTGGTGCATGATATGATAAGCGACTTCATTCCCTTAATGTACCAGAAATATTCGCAAACTGCCCTTTTGTACTCCTTGAATGAAACCTGGGATGCTCCTATAATTTGTTTACTCATTTCTAGACTTGACAGTCCAACTTTAGCAGTTAATATGACTGGTATGGTATAATAATCAAAACCCTGAATTATATTTTAAGTTCAACTTTTCTCCCTCTCTGCTCTAGCATATTTCAGGCCAGAATCCTGCCTTAAGAACTGAGTACATAGCAAGGTAGAGGAAGGGGAGTATAGAGGACAGATAAATGGGGGGTGGGGAGAATATTTCTTGCTTGAATTGCACTAGAATGATCTGGAATTAAAGGATAACAGAACTGGTTCTTTCTCTGGTAAGATCATTTTTGAAGGTACGTAGGAAACTCACACCTAGGGAACACCCTCCTGCTAATTTTTGGCAATCCCTAACCTTCAGCATATTGGATTTCCTCAATTTGTCAGGATGGCCCCTCCATCGGGACCCCCTAAGAAAAGGCACGTGTCCTTCTGTGCTATCTATTTGCCCCATGGGATCACAGCTCTTTGCAACACATGCTGGAAATGTAGATAACACCCACTGTTGCCCTCACTCCTTGCCTGGCCACGACCTGGGCCCCAGACTCTGATTTTGCTTTTGGTCTTCTCACGCACAGGTCACCCATGAGTTCCATGTTTTCCTGTAAACACCAGGGGATATGTGTCCAGCTCCTGAAGTGGTAGGTAGTAGCCCTCTCTTCCCTGTATGGGAGAGGAAAAACCCTGCAGCACTGACAAATATTCTGCAGAGTGATTCTCTCGTACCCACTTCAACCACAACATTCTTTATACCCTCAAGCGAGTATCAGGCAAAAGGACAGGCCCAAACGAAACACCACCAATTGCCACCCCACCCCCCCTTGCAAGCTCTGCGAGGAGGTTGAACACTAGTTTCCTGTTATTTTGTTCTCAGCTTTTGGAGGCCTTGAGCAAACTCATGACAGAAAGAGTTCTTATTTTTAGCGTTCAGCTACACATTTATGCGTTGTGTGTTTTTTTCTGCAATATCGTTATGAATTGTTGAACATAATTCCAATTCCTTTTAATGACATTTAGTTTGTTTCTGGTTTGAAACAGCACTATGATAAATATTCCTATAGCCATACTTTGGTGTACATTTAGGGTTATTTTTTCAGGAGAAATTCCTAAATGTGAAGTTCCAATGTTATTGAGCTTGAAAGACACTTGAAAATTTTTTTTTAACTTGTTTACAAGTTTAGAATAACCAGTTCTGATCCTGCAACCCAAGAACTGAAAGCAGGGACTTGAATGGACATTTGCACACTGGTGTTTATGGCGGTAGTGTTCACAGTTTGCAATGGATGGAGGTGGCCTAAGGGTACATTGACTGAAGTGCTGAAGGGTGAACTGTGGCATACACATATGATGGAATATTGACCGGCTATAGGAAGAAATGAAGTTGTGAGGCGTGTAACTAGGTGAATGGACCTTGAGGATAATCTGTTAAGTGAAATAAACCAGAAATGAAAAGCCCAGCATTATAATGTCTCACTAATATGGACTAACTACTACAATGTGCACACTCTGAGAATTTAACCTGAGAGCATAGGTTATAAGGGGCAGGCTTGTTGTAAAGGTTCTTAGACTGTAAGCTCTTACAGCGGTCACATCTATTTCTGAGTTGTAACAGTTATTTCTAACTTCCGAGATGCTGTGCTTTGTATAGAGCCCAGTTGGTTCCTGGCCCTTCAGGTATCTGTGTGAAGCCTGAGACTCTGAGTTAATGCTGCAGCTATGAACGTCACCATACAGCAGCTGTTAAAAAAAAAAAAGGTGGAAAAGAGATCAGAATTCAATTAGAGACATGAATGAAACAGATCTGGTTAGGGCTAAGATAAATCAGACTAAAGGGCAAAGGATGATATTGATTGTGTTTTAAACCGTCAACTTCTGTGTGAGACCAAAGGAAGAGATATCTATTTGGTGCAAAATTTATATTTTGGTTAGCATACTATCTAATGTCCCTTGCATGGTCAGTTTGTGTGAACACCATAACTACATGGAAACTTGAATAGGGAGTAAGACTTTTTAGTTTGGACAGGTTCGTGTGATGCCCCGAAACTACCCAGAAAAATGTGGGCAGAGAATATAAAAGCATTTGCGAAGCCCCCTTGAGGGACTGGGGGAAAATGTGGAAATATTTAACTTCCCTACCTTGGGAACTCCTGATATTCTTATAACCAGTGGGAACAACCAATTTAATAGGCCGAGCCCTCGATCTTGGGGCTTGCTCTAATGAAACTTATTCCTACAAAGGAGAAGCTAAGCCTATTTATAATGATGCTGAAGAATCACCCCCAGAGAACCTCTTTTGCTGTTCAGATGTGGCCTCTCTCTCAAAGCCACCGCTGCAGGTAAACTCTCTGCCTTCCCCCACCACCCCCACACACGGGACCTGACTCCCAGGGGTGCAAATCTCCCTGGCAACGTGGGACATGATTCCCAAGCATAAGCCTGGCCCTGGCAATGTGGGAGTAAGAAAGCTGTCTTGACGGAAAGGGGGAAGAAAAATGAAACAAAATAAAGTTTCAGTGGCTGAGAGATTTCAAATAGAGTTGAGAGGTCATTTTGGGGTTTATTCTTATACATTATATAGATATCCTTTTTTAGTTTCTAGCACATTAGGATAGCTAGAAGGAAATACCTGAAACTGTTGAATTGCATTCAGGAGCCTTGATTATTTAAGATGATTGTGTAACTATATCACTTTTATAGTGTGTCAGTGTGATTGTAAAAACCTTGTGGCTGATACTCCCTTTATCCAGTGTGTGGACAGGTGAACTGAAAAAAAAAGACAAAAAATAAATAAATAATCGGGGGGATAAGGGGTATGAGATGCTTTGGGTATTTTTTTTTTATTCTTATATGTATTTTTTCGAGTAATGAAAATGTTCAAAAATTCATTGTGGTGATGAATGCACAACTATATGATACTGTGAACCACTGACTGTACACTTTGAATGATTATATGACGTGAATATCTCTCAATAAAATTGCATTAAAAAAGAATACCCCAGTTACCCAGACTCAAGAAGGAAAATAAATAAATAAATGGATGCGTTTAAAAAACTCAAGCTGATATATGAAAATGTTATCTCTTATGTTTGCTTATTAAAACCCAGGATAACTTTTAACTTTAGTGTACTCACTAAAGTTAAAGTTATTACCTTAGGGGAGTCTGAAGAAAAACTAAGGCTGCAATCACAACACAAGCGAATTATAACCCTGTTGAGGCTAGTAGCCAAGCAGCAAGGGATCTGAGAATGTTTCTTTCCAAATCCAACATCTTGCATAGATTTTATAGCTTAAAATTATCAAAGCAGGATAAGCAAAACTGAACCAATAATGTACCTTCCCTAAAAACAAAATATTTTTTATAACAAGCTAAATTTCAGAAAGGTATATTTTATCAATCAAAACCCTTAAAAAGTTAATTTCAGGCTGAAGAATTATATATCTATAGTATTATTCTTCTAACTTATCCATGCTAATTGAAAAGTCTAGTCTCAGCAAAGCCATATTCCATAATACAATATTGTTTTATAACCACAGGAGTGAAAAACGTGATTTCACATATGGAGGAGGATTTGAATATTATTTCTCTAACTCATGATTATTTTAATTTTCCTGAAATTCTTTTGTCCCATTACATGAAAAAAAGACATTATGAATATCATCAATTCTAAGCTGTAACATCCCCAGACTAATGCTTACTGACATGCATTTTTTTTTTGACATGGGCAGGCACCCGGATTCAAACCCGGATCTCCAGCATGGCAGGCGAGAACTCTGCCTGCTGAGCCACCTATAATGTTTTTAATCATTCTTTTAAAAGTTCTCAATTTCCTTTTGATGTTAAAATGAAAATATATTGTGAAAGTCACTAACCAATATGGAAATTGAGTGCATGACAAAGGCTTCATGTCAAATCTGTGAAGAAAAGATAAACTATTTTTAAAAATGATGTTGGGATAATTTATTAATGGTATAGAAAAACATAAAATGAAAGCATACATGACCTTCTCTATAACCTAAGAATAGGAAAAGCTTTTCTTACATGTGACTCAAAATCTAGCAACAGGGGTAGAGATAGGGAATAGAGAGTCAAGGCTTAAATTGTACAGAATTTCTCTTTGGTGTGCTGGAAAAGTTTTGGTAATGGATGGTGGTGATGGTAGCACAATTAACACCACTGAATCATATATTTGAATGTGGTTAAAGGGGAAATTCTAGGTTGTATATATGTTACAAGAACAAAAAATTAAAAAAAACAAACATAGAACTGTACAACACAGTAAGCCCTAAGTTAACCAGGGACTATAGAAAGAACAATGTTCTTTCAAGAATTATAACAAGTGCAATGCACTAATACAAGGGGTCAATAACAGGGTGGTATATGAGAACTCTGTATCTGACGCATATTTCTGTAAATCTACTTTACTAATTTTTAAAGAAATCTAGTAATAATATAGGAAGAGACCAATATTTTGGACTTATAAAGATAATTACATGGCAAAAACATAAAAGCAAATAAAGGACAAATGAAAAGGTGGGAAAATATTTGCAACTTATATCAAGCCAAAGGATTAATATCCTCAATATATAAAGAACATCTAAAAGAGAAAACACTCTATCAAATTGCCATTAAAAATAAAGGCAACTGACTTCATAATAAGGGAAATAAATATAAGATAAAAATCCTCTGAAATACCATTGTTCCTATTATATTGGGAGAGAGAGTTGACATCTCACTTGGTTGACATTATTTGAAAAAATAGGCAATCTTATACATTATTGATAGGAATAAAAAATGTTGCATCAACATTTAACTTTTGGATGTGGCCTTAATAGTAGAGCAAAATTAACTCTAGACTAAATGCTATTCTGGCTTCACCTAACAAAGGATAAAAACAAATCCAAAGGAATCAAACTGTTCCTAAGTAACTAATCCCTAAAAGTCAAAAGCAAATGAAACAGATAATCCTAACTACCAGCATGATTGCTTAACTACCCAGGAAGTATTTATTTTAAATGAATTTAAAACACAGCAGTTTGACTAGTGGGATATAGCATCAGGATAAAAATAAAATTAGGAAATCTTATTTTGAGTAATACTGACTGCAACAACATTGATACCATTAATCTGAACCCATTATATATATATATATATTCACAGACACATGCACATAATAAAGTAAAAGAAACGAAATGCTTTAACACTTTATTGTGAAAAGTATATAAATACAAAATTAAAGAAGTTAAAAATATGTAATACCAAATTTGAATCAGACACATAGTATGAAGTTGTGTATTTTTGAAAAACATACCTAGATATGTTCATCAAAAATGACTGAAAAGAAAAGAGAAAAAAAGGCCTGAAAATAATTAGATCAAAAGCAGAGAGCCCCCAGCACCCAGATTTTTGCAACTAAGTACCATTTCCTACTATATTGAACAAAGTTACTTTGGATGAATAACTGATTCTGGATCTAGGACAGGAAATGTTCAAGATTCTACATCAGAAGTCAAAAGTGCTATTAAAGATTGGGCAATTTGGACTTAAAAAGAATAGCTGCAGTGGATGGATTAAAACACACAAAAATGTTTAAAAATCCAGGAGTTGATGCAAAAACCTCCATTTTTACTTTTAGAGGATGCTTTGGAATCATTTTGTTCTAAAATTAGTAAATAAAGGGAATGAATATAGCATTTTTCTGCCTTTCCTTTTTCCCTTGAGCTAATCAAATAGCTGATGAGGAGAAAATCTTATTTTTAGAAAAACTCTAGTTATTAATAAATGAATAATTAGATTCAAAAATTATTATTTTGTTACCCTGGATAAAAATATTGATTCTAGGGAATATTCACCAATAGCTACTATATTATAATGAGTGATCAAACCGGCAACACCTGACGTCACTTATCCCACTTAACATCATAAAAAAGAGACAACCAGACATTTTGTGTCCCTTAGTTGTGAAACAAGGTTAGGTTATGTGATAGATACCTCACCCATGATGTGCTCTTACCAAAACACTCCTTGAATCTCATCAAGGCTCTTGATAAACTAGTGTATATGACACACAGAGGATAGAGGAACATTCTAAATAACACCATGAGAATGTAATCAGTCATCCCTAGAGTTGGGAAGTTCTAGTGAACCAATGATCTGGATTCTTTAACAAATAAATTACAACAGAAAAACAAATATTGAGCACCTATAGATCTTACAAACACATCAGCCAAATCAATGATTGACCTTATTTGAATCCTGACTTTAAACATATTATATATGCATACCAGACATGGTATGAGAGGAATACAATACAATCCCTGGCCCCAAGATGCTTAAAATCTAAGTGAGGCTAGGAAGGGTCTGGGAGTGGGACTTTTTTCTATCATCTATGAGTTAATCTTTCTTTTTGCCCTCCACTACAGATCTTTGTAAAATATTCTCTAGATCTGCACAATCCAATATGCTATCCATAGCTAGTTGTTGCTAATTGAGTAGCAATGTGAGACTGAGAAAACACATTTTTTTATCTTAGTTTAATTAATTTAAATCTTAAAACATACACAATTCAATTTTTGGAGTTTGAATACTAATCAAGTAATTCCAATGAAAATTTAGCATATTAATTGAGAGCTGCCATAATTTAAAAATGCACCCTAGCTTTTAACACAGTATGAATAAAATAAAATGTTAATATTTTATATATTGCTTTAAATTATATGTATTATTAAATTAATTTCATCTGTTTCTTTTTATGTTAATTTAATATTGCTATCTTTACATTTTGAATATATAAATGGCTAACATTATCTTTCTATTGAAGCAATGCTCTAGCATTCATCAAAGTGAAGGGCAATTATATTTTTCTCTTCATCTTTGTTTAACCCATCCTTGATACATAGTAAACACTCAAATACTGGAGAAAAGAAAAAAATGGTGTGAAAATACTTTGCTGAGTGCTTGTTTGAGTGCAGATGGGTGAGACCTGATGGAGAGAAGTTCCATTTAACTCACAGTTGATTGTTGTTTTGTTTATATCACTTTCTGTGAGGTATGGTAAGGCCAGATGCAGATCAAGAAAGAGAGACCAGAAGAGTTTGTAAGATTTATTATAATCACAGTTCCCTGGGAAAAGGGCAGCAAGCCTTGCAGGGCCACACAAAGGGGAAGCAAAATAGCTCAATGAACAAGAGGAGAATCTGATAACCCATGGCACTATGCTCTAGTTTTGTTTGTTATCAAAACAACATTTATCTTCAACGGTCACTCTCCTTTTGATTAAAGATGACCCCCCAAATGTTATTCATGATCATAAAATAAGGTTAGTTTCATTAGATTTGGCAAGATGATTTACATAGGTGAAGCAAGAATGGTGATTAGATACAGAATGCCTGCTTTCTAGGTAGATCATTAAGACGGTTAAGAAAAACCTTCTGCAGTCTCATACTAAGAGCAGGCCAATAATCCAAGTACACTGACATTTTACCAGAGAGAAAACCAAATTCTAGGTTACTTAAGGGATTAAAGGAGATAAGGATTGAGGAGACAAGAGAGGAATAAAGGAATTGGCACCAAGTGGATCCCCAAGTTTCTGCTCGGCCTCCTGGGACACCAGAGATGTCATCTACCAAGTTGGAGCTTTCACAGAGCTGATGACATTGCATGTAGTTCTTGAAGACTGAGTAAGGATTACACATGTGGAATGAGGGGGATGTCGTGAATTGAAGAGAATAGTCTCCATACAGGTATGAAATAATGGAGGAAAAGAACTTTGCCAATATCTTTGATGTGTGACTGGATTTGGGAGCCAATACAAGTTTTAGAATTCATGTCTTAGGACTAGACACTTAACAATTCTAACACTCAAATTGTCCAACTAAGAAAGTCATGGTTGCCCAGATGATCTTTCAGGCCCCATGCGATGTTCACCCTATATGCTACTGCCTGGCTGTTCTCAAGCCCTTTCTTAAGATGAAAATCAGAATTGGCAGCCTATCAAAACAGCTGCAAGAAAGAGCATCATAAAACTCTATAGAGAATAGCTATAAAACCGGATTGAGGGGGCTGCTAGCAAAGTAAGGGAAAAACAGAAGCACTTGGACAAACAGAAAATATATGACTCCTAGAGATTACAGAGATAGAAGTAAGAACTTTTGATGATTAACACAATCCCCTGTGAAGAAGCACTCTTACAATTTGTCATGTTAAATTGCCAAGGTACATTATCAGCATGAGCCTGCAGCTGCCCCATCTTAGCACCCGGGAATGTTATTTTTACTCTTACAGTTGCAGCAAGACTCTAATTACTGAAAGTGCCGATGTCACCTTAATTACAGTTTTATTTAATGATCACGTTGGGCACTGCTGTATGATATAGAATTTTTTAAGTTAAATATGGCAGACAAGTGGAGGAGGAGAAGTTAGCCCCAGTGAACTATCATTCAGCCCACTAGGAAGCATAAACTTAAGATGAGTTACCAAAGAACTCCAATTCACACAAAATGTTGCTGTAATTTGTCTGGCATTTGTTGTTAAAAAGGTAAGAAAATAGCACATTTTTTAAATGTGAGCTCATATTTTTCCAGCCAATCATTATTAGAAATAATAGTCATTGATATCTGTATTTCTCAGCACATAGAAATGTTATAAACACAATCAGATTCATGTGCTAATGATTTTCACATTTCCTAGGCGCTCACTATATGACGATTATGTAAACTCCAGGAGCTTGCAATTTAATGGTGGGAATAAGTGATAGACACGTATTAACTGCGCATCAACATCTGGGTCCCAAATAACCTCGGAAATGGCATCGGTGACTAGAGTGATGAGAGCCAAGTGTGGTTATTCATAAAGGGTTTCTTATTATGATGCAAATTATAAAATGTGTGATATAGAATCCACCTTAGAGGTGCAGTGGTTTGGAGCTATGATATAGAACTCGCATTTTAAAATGTGCTATTTTCTTACTTTTTTAACAACAAATGCCAGAAAAAATATGTTTGTAAACTTCATCTATTTTGAACTTAATCCATCGTAAGTAGGACTTTTTTCTTATCGTTCCATTCTACATATATAATCAGTAATTCACAATATCATCACACAGCTGCATATTCATCATCATGATCATTTCTTGGAACATTTGCATCTATTCAGAAAAAGAAATACAAAGAAAACAGAAAAAAATTCATACATACCATACCCTTTACCCCTTCCCTTCATTGATCTCTAGCATTTCAATCTAAATTTATTTTAACATTTGTCCCCCCTATTATTGATTTTTATTCCATATATTCTACTCATCTGTTGATAAGGTAGATAAAAGGAGCATCAGACACAGGGTTTTCAGAATCACACAGTCACATTGTGAAAGCTATATCATTATACAACCATCTGCAAGAAACATGGCTACTGGAACACAGCTCTACATTTCAGGCAGTTCCCTCCAGCCTCTCCATTACATCTTCACTAACAAGGTGATATCTACTTAATGTGTAAGAATAAACTCCAGGATAACCTCTCGACTCTGTTTGGAATCTCTCAGTCATTGACACTTTATTTTGTCTCATTTCATTCTTCCCCCTTTTGGTTGAGAAGGTTTTCTCAATCCCTTGATGCTGAGTCTCAGCTCATTCTAGGATTTCTGTCCCACATTGCCAGGAAGGTCCACACCCCTGGGAGTCATGTTCCATGTAGACAGAGGGAGGGTGGTGAGTTTGCTTGTTGTGTTGGCTGGAGAGAGAGGCCACATCTCAGCAACAAAAGAGGTTCTCTTGGGGGTGACTCTTAGGCCTAATTTTAAGTAGGCTTGACCTATCCTTTATGGGGTTAAGTTTCATATGAACAAATCCCAAGATTGAGGACTCAGCCTATTGCTTTAGTTATCCCCACTGCTTGTGAGAATATCAAGAATTCAATTTGGGGAAGTTGAATTTTCCCCCTTTCTCACCATTCCCTGAAGGGGACTTTGCAAATACTATTTTATTCACTGTTCAAATCACTCTGGGATTTATTGGGGCATCACTCTGGACAAACCAACAAAATCTCATGTCCTACTCAAGGTTCCATGTACCTATGGTGTTCAGTTAAGCCGTCTACATAAGTTATATTAGGAAATGCATAAGCAGGACTTTTTGATGAGATAACTTCAGCTAAGGTGTAGCCCAACTCAGTCAGAATGGGTCTTAATCCTATTATTGGAATCCTTTATAAGTAGAATGAAATTCAGACACAGAAGGAGAAAGCCACAGAGGGAACAACCAGAACCTGGAAGTCAAAAGACCCCAGAAGACAAGGGACAAGCTAGGAGAGGCCACCATATCCTCACCATGTGGCAGAGGAGCCAAGGATCACTAGCAGCCAACCCCAGAACATTAGTTTTCGAGAGAAAAAGCATCATCTTGATGACACTTTGATTTGAACTTCTCCCAGGCTCAAAACTGTAAGCCAATAAATTCCCCTTGTTTAAGTCAACCCACTGCAAGGTATTCGGTGTAACAATAAGGAAACTAAAACAATAGTCTCTTTCATCTCTTTCCTTCTGTTGTCAAGGAAAGTGAGACCCCCCAGAAGTCAGGGCATTCCCAAATTTCATAGTAAATTAATAGGAGAACTGACATATTCTGAGGGTCCTGAGATTGGATGCTATATGGAAACAAGTCTTGAGCAGTCTTTGGAAGGAGAAAATGGAGAGAGAGTGATAGAGATGACAAATATATAAATAGCTGTGCACAAATTTGTCTCCAACAGGCCCGATAAGAGGCAGAAGTACATGGCATGATTTGTTATATAAATGAAGGAGACCAAAACAGAATGAAAGAAACTTAGAAAACTGGGATAACGAGGAAAAGTGGGCTGCAAACTATTTATAGAGCTTACTAAGAACCACATTGAAGGACTTTAATTGAAAAAGAGAATTGGAAGCCATTTCAAAATTTAAAAGCAGATGCTTTACATGATGAACACTTACATTGCTGATAAACCTTGCCGCTCCAAGTAGGACAGATAAAAGGCGGGACAAGCTAGAGTAGTGAGGAAAGCCATAAAAAGGCTCGTCACTGTTAATTGGGAATTAATTAGATCCATGACTACGAAACAGGAATGAAAGACAAAATCACTTAAGTATTTTGGTGGGTGGAAACATAAATTAGTGAAGTATGGAGACTTTACTCAATATTCAAGGACAGAGATATTTTTAGAAATATCTAAGAACACAAGTGTAGAAGTCAAGTAAAATATTGTAGTGAAAATTTGGGTTTTGGAAGTGTATCTTTAATATACTTTATTTGGCGTCTCAGGTGTGGATGTAATGTAAAGAAAGAGAAACAAAAATTTGGTTATAACGACAAGGGTCAGGACTGGACACAGACGTGAGAGATGCTCATATATTAAATAACAATTCTCTTCAATAGCCTGAATTCCTGCTGCAGTAAAAATATACAGTATCAAAGCTTAACTTTGCCAAATACAGAAAAAGTATTTTGCTGAAAATATAATTCCTTTAAAACTGGTAGCTTTTAGAAATTGGAAAGTGATACAGGCCTTTTCTACACTAATTTGATGCTAAGGAATCGTACTCAAGATGATCAGAAATCGCCTTTACTTCCATGAGGCTAATGTTACTCTTTATGGAACAAAAAGTTGCCTTAGCATCAGGCTTACTGTGGAAGGCAGCTTGAAAAGACATATTTGCCCTGCTTAAGCCTTTCAAAACTTAAAAATAGCAAGCGCATCTCATCTGGCTCTACTGAAATAACATCCCTGAAAAGGAAAAGCATTTCAACGAGCCTGAAAAAACAAATGCTTCCCCAGAGATCAGGCCTGTCTTTGCAAACAAGACTCTCTATCAAAGCTCTGGGGGAGTTTTACATAGAACCAGATGGGGTGAATTTTTCCTTTTATTGTCTTCACCTCTAATTGATGGGTATCCGGAGAAAGCCTGACTCATAAAATGCACAAAATGATCTTCATCTACACTCTCTCAAGCTCTTTTCAAGAGGTTTATTTTCAGGAAGTCTACCCTCATTGACAAAAGTAGAATCAATGCAATTAAAATGAACAAATAACTTTGCAAATCCCCACATCTAATTTCAACAATGAGTCTCTTCATAAAATCTGTGAAGACTGATTTTAGTCTTCTTTTCTCCATGGAATTCAAATGGCTGCAAATTCATGGAGGTTTATATAAGTTTAAGAGAGAAATGACCTTTTGGACAATGCATGAAACTACTCTTGAAATCCAAACTTTGTTCCCAAACCCTACTTTGGGGATAGACAGTGCCAACATCAATCTCTGTCTCTCTATTATTATTGGTCAACTTTGCCCAACTTTCTCTTCCCCTTCTTCCCCTTACTCAACTCAACCCTTCGAGGAGGTCTAAATAATTAGCAAGAAAATTTGAGTTAACTAGGATGATCATAGAAATGTGTGTAGATAGTGAATGCTGTCTGCACCAAACTTTGTTTGTTTCTCTTTTGCACTTACTACTGTGGAACATGCTGAAAGGTTCTAATTGACTGTGCTTGAGGGCTTTCTCTTGGCCCCTGCATAGAAGACTAGCTGAAAACTCGGGAGAACCAAATATGGACAGGAACTGGAAGATAAATACCCCATCTTCATTGACCCTTTGTTGGCATGATTCTGACTCTGTCATTGATTCCCAGTATTCTCCAACAAGACTGAGTTTCCATTGCTCAGTCATAGTCCATTCCATAAAAACACTTTTTATTATTTTTCATTGTTTTCTCTGCCTTGCTTCCCCAGACTTATCAGTACTTGTTGGGATTGACTCCCAAATAAACTACTTGCATTTGAGAATCTGCTTTTGGATAAACTAAAATGGTTTATTACAATGTAAGTCCATGGAAGTAAAGGTGAGAGACAAACAGGAAATACAGAACCTCTCCCACACCCAATCATTGTCCTGGTAGTGGAATTCCAAAAGGGCAAGAAGTAATCCATGATGTAAGAGAGAATGGTTACATGTGCTCTTCTATTAACTTTTCCCTTCACTCCAAAGGGGATTATGGTGGTCGTAACTAAGATACTATGCATTTCCTTTATCCACGCCTTCCTTTTATCCAGGTGTCATGTAATCAAAAGCAGAAGATGAGTATGTTCTCATAAGACATCAAAGCACAGCCAAGTGTCTTGCATACTAGCTTCTAATAGGAAGTGTATTCACTGGGACACACTGCAACCTCCAGGTTTAATCCTCAGCTCATTCATAGCTTCCTTGAACCTGCCTAATTTACCAACTTTCATAGAAGACTGTTCAAAAATGAGACGATTTTAAGTTTAAAAACATATTGGTAGCCATTTTTTATCTGCATACAGCAAGTGACATGTTTGTGAAGACTATGCTTAAACCCTTTAGAGGTATTAAAGCAAATATTTCAAAGCGTATAAAGTACATCAGAAGTTAACATGAAATTGAACATTTCTCTACCAAAGTCTTCCTTACCTAGGTACGTTTCTTGAGCACTGTTTGCAATCACTATATGAAGATTTACAGAGCATCAGGAAACTTAGACGGCTTGGTAGCTGCTCATAACAGAATGGAAAGTGGGGTAATTTTAGTCCTAGTGCTTGAGCATCTTCTCATCCCTCAACAACAGCCATAGATGCTTCCAGATATGACTCCTTACAATACCTTAGCCTCTGGCTGAACTTCACAATCAAGGTGAAATTTATCTGCTTAATTTAATACCTGCTTTGCTCAATTCACTTATCAATGTTTGGTTGATTTCTTTCCAAGTGGCAGATATTTGGGAATAAATATTTTCTATTCCACATGTAATATGTAGCCTTGGGTAACTTTCATCAGGAATGGCATTAAGCTATGCAAAATGATGGACTGTTTTCCTTCACATTACCTCCTTCCAGGTAAACTACTCTGAAGATCAGTAACTGGTTTTCCTTGATATATTTTTGAAGGTTACTCCGCCTTACTTTCCTATGAATTATACATGCTTTTTTTTCTTCCCTTATAATTTACATTATACTACCATAAATGACTTAAGCCTCTAAAATTTTCATCCAGAAGATAAAGCTGGGTACCTGAAAGGGAGATTCTGAGCCACCTGATAATTTTGCAATTTTTGAAAACATTTTCATTTCAAAATTGATATTTACCATGTTTCAATCATAAATTTTACATACATGCATACCGAAAAGTAAACATGTAAAACCAATACCCACCCCAAAATATAAAACATCTAAAATATAAGCATTTCCTATTTCTTTTCTACCTGAGGCACTTAAGACGAGTTGAGAATCAAAAAAGCAAAAAGATATGACTGGAATAAAAGAGAAAAGATGCTGAATGCTATAGATGACAGTTTGAATTATCATTAGTTGGTCTTATTCAGTGTTTAGCAAGCACATCTAAATATTATCATGGTCAACGTTTTCCCCCTTTCTTGCTTCAGTGAACCATGTTTCAGCCTATACCTTTTATCTTCCATCTTCTTCTGCCAATGTAATTTTCTCCTTTAGTTTTTTTTAAATCAGAGACTTTAAAAAGCAGAAGAACTTGGAGACCCCCAAGTCAGTATTTCTCCAAGTGTATCTTCTGATCAGCAGCAGCAATATCACCCAGCCCCTACCTAAGACGTACAGAATCAAAACTGAGACCCAATAATCTGTTTATATAAACCAACCAGGGGATTCTGATAGATGCTCAAGCTTGAAAACCACTCCCAAACACAACTACGATATCCCCCGTGCACCGACTCTAACCTCATCCGCTCATCTTTTACCCCAGCAACTAACTGCCCAACAACAGCTTCCTTACAGGTGAAACCTGGCGGCACCTTGCCTCCACTGCATTATTCATTTTTTACTCACCCCCACCTTGGCTCCAGCCACCTGAGGACACCCTTAAAAACCAGCCTGACCGTCATATTCCCACAACCTAATATGTGGGCATTGGGATGATTAATGACCCACTGGACAATTTTTGACCAGTGGAGACAGGTGTCAGGGGATAAATGTTTTCCCCTTCCTCCCCTTGGCTGGAAAATTCTGAGACACATTCTAAATAGCTCCTCCTAAAGTGGGGCCAGCTCAAACACAGATCTTATACTGGTCCACCCTTCCTCCATATTTTACTCACTCTGATCTATTACCCCTCTTCCCTGAGATCACTATAAGCAAGATAGAGGAAATCTCAACAAAGAAATAAACTCTTCTATTTTAAGGATGAAAAAAGGAATATTATTGGTCTTCTTGTTTAGGTGAGCCTACTAGGAAGAACGGAATAAGTTCTGTGGAAAGAGAAGGGAATTCCACAGTTTCCATTTAAAATTGCAGGGATTTTACTTGGTTGGTATTTTTCACATCTCTAGAAAAGAGGTTTAAAATGAGCACTGCATTCCTTCAATAAAGCAAATAGAGATGGTGATTCAGTTCCAAGCCCATCCAGTCTTTAGAAATTACTGGAACAATATATAAAAAGTGGATGGATCTTTCCATAATTCAACTGGGAACAGGGGGTTTTAGTAACTGTGTGGCATAATTTATGACTCATTAGCTACATGATGAATTAAATTTGATACACAACTATGTGTGTGTGTGCGTGTGTGTGTGTCAAGAAGGTCTAGCCTCCCTCCCAATAAATAATAAAATGAATTCCCATAAAAAGTGAACTTAACTAGGAACATAAGTTAATGGCAAGGTTTGCATCATTTTTTAATGCATGACTAAAATGACTTTACCTAAGTGTACCTGAGTTCTGTGCCTCATTTTCCAGCAACCGTAGTATGATTATAAAAATAAGCTCCTTAGAGAAGGAAATATTTTTTCTGAAAATGTTTTGCCCTCAATCATGAATATCGCTTCAAAATTCATCTTTACGATCCGATCTGTAAAATTATTTTTCTAAATAATTTTTCAGCCCATACCTCTTCACAATGAAAGGTATTATATTCAGATGTGCAAGATAGATCTGCTAAGGCAACATTCTATTATGTTGCTTTATAATTTCTCTCTTTTTCATACCTTTATGCATAGACTTTCAAATATACACAGTAAGTTTAAAAGAATCATATTCAAATGATGCTTGGTTTAGCATTATATTTGCATGAAATAGTTGCATTGGATGCATTATTTTTGTCATTCACTTACACGAAGGTGAAGATAGGGTTTTGGCACAATAAGTAATTTTATTAAAATGAAATTATACATAAATTATTCCTGTTCTAAGTTCAGCATTCCCCCTCCCTTTTTTTAAATAAATTTTCCATGGGAAACATTACAGACTTTACAATATTTTCCTTCAATTGATATATTTAAGGGATTTGAATTATAATTTTAAAGTTGCCAGAAAAATAAGATATTTTAGCCAGAGATCCGGGTTGGATTCCCAGGGCCTACCCATGCAAAAAACAACAAAAAAAATTAATTTAGAATTTCATTTCTTGTCTTTAAATTATTTTCTTCTCTTAGAGGATTTAACAATTTTCAATTCAAGTGATGTTCTTTTTTTTGTGGGGGGGCAACCAAATTCCTTTATTTGAAGGAATGATACCCATGAAATAACTTGGTGGTGCTGATACCCTTGATAGAAAAGGGAAAGGTGAACCCAGGACGCATGCGCTGCCTGGCGACCAGAGAAGACCCCGGGGCTCGGGGCAGAGGTAAGGCTCAGCTCTCCCCGCCCCTTCCCGCCGTGTGCGCGTCACAGGGGCTCTGCCGAGCCCGCATCCGGGACCCCCGCCTGGCGCGAGTTCGGTTACGCAGTCACCCAACCCTCCGTGGACTGAGCTTCTACAAACAAAACTAGTTTATAATCACGACTGACTCTTAGAAATAAATGAGACGGTTGTAGTTGCGTTTTGTAGATAAGATTTAAAAATTCCTTTCTCATTTCCCAGGCAAGAGAAATCCCCTTTAAGCTTCTAGTTCAGCTGGAGCTGTATGACTCATGAATATTTTATAGAAGTCGAGTTGACATAGAAGACACCTATCATATACGCATATGTGTGATATATATAATTGTGTGTACATTGTTACGGACCAAGAGCTATTTATGAAAGGATGTTTTCATACCAAAACAAGCTTGAGCTCCTTTGTTGCTGGAGACAAATGCAAAATCCTCTCATTTTAGCAAACATTATGTTCTTGTAGTTATGGATACTCCTCAGCAGTAAATGAAAGGACATTTGTTTCATGCAACAACAGGGTGACTCTTAAATGCATTTTGCTAAGTGAAAGAAACCAAACCCAAAGCCTGCATACCCGCATGATTCCTATTACCTAACATTCTGGAAAAGGTGAACCCATAGGGTTAGTAAACAGATCAACATTGGTGGTTGTCAAGGTTTGCAGGAGATATGGCCTACGAGGGGCTAACAAGAAGGAACTTTTAGGATGCTGGGCAGTTCTGTTTGGTACTTTGCTTTTATATACCAGAAAGAGTGAACTTAACTGTATGCGCATTAAGAAAAACAACCTGGATGTAGGGGTTTCTGGATAAAACGCAGATGATGACAAATCAATATAACTGCATGAGGTAAACAGAATTTTTAAACGGCCCCCAAAGATTTCCTACCCTCATTCCCAGGACTGTGAATGTAATGAGCTACACACCCATGGCTGTGCTGTTACATGTCAAATAGGATTTTGCGCATATAATTCAGGTTACCAATTAATTGATTCAGAGCTAATGAAAGTGGAGATTTTCCACTGGCCCCAACATAATCACACGAGCCCTTTAAAAGCAGAGACTTTTCTCCAGCTAGTAAAAAGTCAGATTCGAAGCAGGAGGACTCAATGCAAAACTTACCGTCTGAGTTCCAGTGAATCATATGCAAGGAGTGGAAAGTGGGCTCTACAACTAGAACCTGACTCCTGGCCAATAGCCAGCAGGAAACAGGGATCTCAGTCCTACAGGTGCAAGGAACTGAACTCTTCCAACAACCTGAGGAGGCTGGAAGAGGATTCTTCCTCAGAGTTTTCAGATAAGATTGCAGCCCAGCCACACTTACCCCATGAAACCCTAAACAAAGAGCCCCTGGACATCTGACCTATAGAAAGAGAGAGCTAATAAACAAACAGTGTTTTAAGCCACTAAATTGTAACTTAAAACAAGAACAGAAAACTAATACCCTGCTTTATGAATGTATGGTATATTCTCACTGGAGATAGTGGGGGAAGAAATAAGCTGATCTACGTAACTTTGGAAACCAATGTTTTGACTGGTTATTGAAGATGATAGGCAAAAAGAACTCTATGTAAATACTGTACTCGATTAGGTAGTTTTCTTTCTCACAAGGGTACAGACCAGCGATTCTGAAACTACTTTATATGTATAGTAGGACTGAACAAATACATAAATCAATAGTAGATAATGGAATCAGGTTTCTCGCTATCACAAAAATAAATTACAAATCACAAGAGGTGGAAGGCTAGAATGAACATGGTGTTGTTGGATCACAGTTGGAGGAATGAATATAAATTCATTTATATAGGTGGATAAACAAGCAACTATAATGTGTATATACAGGGGTTAACAAACAGACATTTATGACCTAGCTGTGCCCACCGAGAGTGTCTAGAGTCAGTGGTACTCAGTAACAACAAGCACACCTACTGCCCAGATCTTAGATTCTAATTACCTTTTTCCAATAAAAGGAACTAGGCCTCTTTGAATAAATGGGTGATTTAGGGCTGAAGCAGGAAATATACATTATGAAGTTGGAGCATCTTGTTTTACCAGAGAGTAAGTGCTAAAATAAAACGAAAACAGCAGAAAAATAATGGGACCATATCAGAAGGACACAGGAGTGTCCCGTGCTTATGAAGTTTATAAAGACCAAAGCTGGAACAATTTGAATATTGATATTATCAGATTATAACCCAAAGATCGAAATATATGTCCATGAGTCCATGCTGATGGAAACAAGAGTGAATTAAAAAAATTGATGCAGGATAAAGGACAAATCTTCCTCATAGAAGAACTCCAGACAATATATGTAGAAGGAATGAAGAGTGGCCATTACAATTACCACTCTAATCATTGCTGTAGATAAGATCAATGAATGAATGTGAAAAGTAGGCGGTGAAACTTTGAAGGAGAATTAGGGTAGATGCATAGCCTCAAAGTATTTCCCCCAAAATATTTGTTACTTATTGGGGTGCTTTTAACATATAATAATCCTCTCTCCTGAAGCTGTAGTTTGATTTTATTCCCCTTGACTGCAGGCTGGACCCAGCAACTTGCTTCTCACAAAAAGAATATAAAAAGGAAAAAAAAAAATAGATGCCAAATGATCAGAGTAATATCATCTATTCCTCTCCCATTTACTTCAAAGTCCCTGGCCTCACTTTTCACAGTAACTGATTCTTTAATCAAAATAAAATAAAGATCGATATCCTGGTTCCATCAATTATTGTTATTTATTTTCACCCACCACCTTGTAGGTCTTCGTTTTCACATTTCCATTTAAATTTAGATCCTAGAGAAAGGATTCTTAGCTTGGGTCTTTGGAAGCAGGAATATCTTGCAATTATTAGGAGAAAATTCATTCTTTACTTTCCAAAAGCCATCTGGACTCCTCAAAATGTTTTAAAAACCAACAATACTCTTCCTGAGATCGACATCGGCACATATCCACTTTATCGGTTTACTCTCCTCTGTACACAACCTAGTGTTTTGGGAAGGACTATATTCCATGCCTATGTGGAATAAATGAATAATTTAATGGAAGGTAAAAAATATTTAAATTATTTGGCCCATTACTGAAAATGATGATATTTGCATTAAGGAAATAAATGATTTTACAAATTTGAGGCTTCAGTTAAGTAGGTAGGTGTGTTGACTGCTCAACATGCAGAGTCAGCCTAGAATAAACCCAGCTCTCCTTTGTGAGTGCACACACGTTATATATGTATATGAAAAAAGAACACAATATATGATGATATATACAGCTAGGGTCCATATACACAGAGGTCAAAGTGTACATTGTTTTAGTGTGCCAGGCTGCTGAAAGCAGATACCATGAAATGTGTTGGCTTTAACAATGAGAATTTATCAGTTTACAAGCTTACTGTTTTGAGGCTGAAAAAAAAATGTCCAAACCACGGCATCATGAAGGCAATGCTTTCCCCCCCAAAGGCTGGCTGCCGGTGATCGTTGACTCATCTGCCACATGACAAGGCACATAGCAACATCTACTGGTGTCTCTCTCCTTTTCTGGGTTTCATTGCTTTAGGCTTCTTGCCTCTAGGGGTTTCTCTCTCCCTGTATTCATCCCATTTTTAAAGGACTCCAGGAAAAAGATTAAGATCCATCCTGGGCCTTGCCTTTAAACTAATCTCATGAAAACTTACCTACATGGGTTTATACTCACAGGAATGGATTAGCTTTAAGAGCATGATTTTCTGTGGTATATACAGTTCCAAACCGCCACATATAGTATGAACCAAAAACAAGCAGAAATATTTTCATTTTACACTCTATGCAAAGTGTGAATAGATTATCTCTGGCTCGGTTTGCGGGTTTTTTCATTCACTCATATATTTATGGTGTCTTCATGGTCCAGGTACTAAATTCTAAAAGAACAGTGAATATGATGGTTTTTATTGTTCTGTTTATTTTCCAAGTTTTCTATTATGACTTTGAACTACTTTCTAAATACATGAAAAATATTTTTAAGGACAATATAATTTTACCGATATTTAAAAAGATTATTAAATCTATTCTCTCTAGAGGCAGGTGAACAAAAAGGAAATAACAGAAAAATAACTTGACAAGGCACCTGGCTCCTTCTAAGGTACGGCTGTCATCCTAAATCTGCTTCTACTACATCTGATGTGATTTTCTCTGTTCTAAATGCTTCACCAAGAAGATTCAGACTCCCGCATTTCTGGGGTGAGTCCTGCTGTTATTTCAATGAGGTTTCATAGTTGCATCTCCTTTTACAGTAGCCTTCAGAATGCCATTGATGTATCTCCTCTGGTCACAAGTCTGTGTGGAAGTGTTCTCCAGGCAGGATTTTCCTGTATCTCATCTGTGTTGGGGGAGAGAAAGACAGAGAGACAGACAGACAGACAGACAGACAGACACAGAGAGAGATAGAGACTGAATTCCCTATTCTATTCCCTTCTGTTTCCTAGCTGAAAGAGAAATCACAGGATGTTTTCTCTGTCCTGGGTAACCCTGACCTTACTTCTGTCTCTATAAAAGGAGGGCAACAATAGCCACCCTGCTTCTTTCCCTAAATAAAATATATTAGCAGTTATTAAGTTGGTTTAGAAATGCAAACATACCTTTCAGATATGGAAAAAAGGCTATAAATTGTAAAAGAAACTATGAGAATATTCTCAAAGGCATTTTCCTTTGGGGGGCCTTGCTTCTGTATCTTAGAAAAGAAGAATGATAACTGGACCAATTTCACATAGCTTTTACAAAGAGCACCTAAAATGTTATTTTAAGCTACTGTTAAATTATCCTCAAAAGCGTCAGCTTAGCACTTATCGATAGTAATTTGAAATATGCAGGACGTCAAGATGAACTATGTACTTCTGCCCTGACAGATAAAATATACTACATGAGTTCAAACACATTTATTCAAATGTCTCTCCTGAGAGGTTAACGGGGTGGCTGCTGCTAGAACATTCGGTGCACTAGATGCAGAAAACCTAAGGAGTCTGTGGCTCTGTTGGAAGATTAAAGACTCTCAGCTCTCTGTGTCACTGCCAGCTCCCAGCATCCTCATCAATCTCTGCAGCAGGCTGTGAAGGCATTACTTTCTTGCTGCAGTTTTATAAACAGGAGCAAGTGAGCTATTGTTGCCATATACACTGGTGCTTGACTAGCAAAAGATAAATACTTTTAAAAGCTTAAGCTTCAGAGAGTAGAAAATCTGGCTAAATGCTAAGGAATAGGGAAATTAGGTCACTGGGCATGCACAGAAATATATTCTCAGAAAAAATAGGCACCAGCTTATTTCTTAAGCTGCAGACATGCCACTCCATGGTGTAGACACTGCCAAACCCATGCATAGGTGGTTCATTGACATGCATTATTCATTGTTTAATGTTATTTGTTGAATCCGCCTATGCTTTATTTCTCTTGCTCCCTTTGTCCCACGCAGTTTGTTGTGCCTCCCTCTTTCTTGTGCTATCACCAGTTTATATCAGGTCCTCTCCGTCTGTCCTCTCTACCTACATCCTACATCTCCTGGACCATGTTCCACAGAAGACAGCTCAGGGAAGCCCACAGTGCTCACTTCAAAAGCACGTTATTATTGAGATAATCTTGAGTCCACTCAAGTGTTTGCAAAGCTTCTGTACTTAAATATATTTTGCAACAGTTCTTGAGTTCTCCTCTCACAGGACCAGAACACTCCAATACAAGCTCCTCTGCTTTTGAGATCCAGTAGCTAGTTGCCTCTCTACCCTTCAGTGGGAGTTTCTGAAGGACAGGGCTGTTTCTTGGCCATCTTTGTTCCTTCCTTCCCTAAATTAGAGCATCCTGGAGGTATCCACTCATCTCCACTCCCCAGACTGCCACTCACATCAAAGCCACCAGCATCTTTTCTCTGGACTACTACAGTTTCCTAATTGCCCATCCACCCACACAGGCCATGTCCCTCCTCTCTGGTAACAACACAGGAGCCAAAATGTGGATTCCACCTTCTCCCTCTCTTCTGTCACATCCCACTGCTCTTAGAATAAAGACACAAGGACATAGTTCTTTCTCATGGCCTGCAGGTGCCTGCGAGGCTGTCCAAGGCCTTTGTCATCAGCTCTCTCTCTCTCCCCCCAGGCTCCACCTCACTCTCTCGGCTCCAGCTTCATATGCCTTGCCCACTTTCTTTTCATCTTCTCCCTCCCTGCCTCTGTGGGGCCTTCACACACTTCCTTCTCTGTGTCAACTCCCGCTCAACTTGAAGAGCCCAGCGCCACTATTACCTCTCCAGGGAAGTCCTCTCTGGCCTCCTGGCCAGGTAAATCCATCTGTTAGGGGCTCACCTGGCACTGTCATACCTGTTCTGTCCTTTCAGCTAGTGTCACCATTGGGATTCCACGTGTATTAGAGGAGTACTCTGGGGCTGTATGATTTTTGGACACAGTACCTATCTTCCCTGTGCCTTAGCAAAATCTGTAAAATGAGAATAATTTTACCATTCTCATAGGGTTGTGTGCAGATTAAAAGTGACAATGCAGGACAAGTGCCTAGAAAATTGTAAGCACTTAAAACATTTAGTCACCATTACTGAGATGTGGTTTTAAAATAGAAGGTCCCCAGTGATCAAGCATGTAGTGCCCCAGCACAGGCTCTGACAGAATCTTCAGAAGGATCCCTGCCGTCTGCAGTGGGCACGGACTGAGACAGCTGTTTCAAAAGCTGGGAAGTTTCTCCCTGCCCCATAAGTCCCATCCTTTCCAATTAGAGGTTGTCTTAGTTTTCCAGGCTGATATCCCAAATACCTCAAACTGGTTTTGGCTTAACAACAAGAATTTATTGGCTCACGGTTTTGAGGCTAGATAGAAGTCGTCTCAAATCAAGGTATCAGCAAGGCTTGCTTTCTTAAGGGAGTCTAGCATTCTGGAACGGGAAGCCTTGGGGGTTCCCTTGGGGTTCCTTGGCTTATCTCTGCCTCCCATCACATGGCAAGCCCTCTCCTTTCTGGCTACTGTGATTTCTGCAGTCTTTGTATAAGGCCTCCAGTAATATGGAGTAAAGCTCATCCTGATTCAGGATGCTCACAGATCCTCAAAGATCCAACGCACAAATGAGTCCTCACCCTGACTCACCTGGACTATTCAAAGATGCTGGGGTGGGGGGTTGGTTGTCCAAGAAGGGAAGACAGCAGCAGGGCATCTCCACCTAGCAGCCATCTCCAGGAAGCCTCCAAGGCCCTCCAGCACCTCCTCTGTGTGAAAGCTAGGACCCCACCCTACCAAGAAACATGTATAATCCCTTAAATAATAGATGAGGAATTAGGGAATATGCAATCCTGAGGTCCCAACCCTTGTATGAGACAGGCCAACATTGAATCCTTCCTTTGTCACTTTCTGACTATGTCACCTTTGCATGATTTTAGTCTCCCTAGGCCTCAGGAGCTTCCACTGTGAAATGGGCATTACAGTAGAATCTACTTCATAAAGTTGTTTTAGTTATTAAATGAAAAGATGCATGCCCAGTGCTTAGCAAAGAGTCTGGCAATGTGCTCAAGAACTGTTAGCTATTAATATTAAATAATAATCAGCTCTGCAACCTGAAGTGACATATTGAACATGTCATTTGGCATTTTGATGCCAGTAAAACATGTAAAAAAAATTGTCTCCAGAGAACCCCAACTTGCATTCTCGCAATAATTTAATTTGACAGGTACCATGCAGTCTCTGCAAGGGAAGCTAACATTACTGAAAACAATCACTAGGACTGCAAGAAAAACTTGGAATTTTCCAGTTAATAATGAGCTGACATCCCAGCTCCCCACCCCCAGAATCAAGAACACAGAAGGAAGTGATATAAGTGACGTGTGGTTACAGGTTTGAGAATCAGGAAGGGTCCTGAGACCACTGTGGGTGGGGGGTGGTCTTAACTATAGATATAGAAAAGCTAAGTGCATCTGCTCCAGAGAGCAAAAGGGAGAAAAGCAACTGTCCTCAGGAAACAGAAAGTGCCTGGGGAAAGAAGGGAAGGGGCAGGAAGTACACACGGAAGGCGCATTGGCTTCCCAGAGAAAAGTAAAAGGGACACAGATTAAAGCCTTTCTGGGGCTTCTGTTGTTCTGTAGATAGAACCTGCTCAGCCTTCTTTCCCTCCAGATAAAGGAAGCTAGATAATGGGGCTGTAGTCAAGAGGGACTTGGGTTAGATATTTCAGGAATTTGGGTCAAGACTATATGGCCTACTGTTCATGAAAGTCTGGTCCCTAGGACAGTGGCTGAGCAGGAAGTCACCCAAGGTCTAGAGAAGTCGACCACACGGCCCAGAACCAGTGGAGGGGAAGAGGAGGAGGAGCACATCTCCAGGTGCTCACAGGAGGCCAGGGGCCAAGCTGAACTCTATACATTCACCATCTGATCTGATCCCTGCAGCTTCCCCTCAAGGTAGGTACCCATTTTTACAGATGAAAAATCAGGCTCAGGTGGGTTACAGCCTGTGCCAGTTTGAAGCTATTATGTAGCCCAGAAAAGCCATCTCTTTTAATCCTTATTCAGTAGTGCTGGGTTGGATCTTTCTGATTGTTTCTATGGAGATATGACCCACCCAGTTGTGGGTGGGAACCTTTGATTAGATGGTTTCCACCCATTCAAGGTGGCATTGCTTACTGAAGCCTTTTAAGAGGGAACCATTTTGGAAAAAGCTTTAGAGCCGACAGAACAAACAGAACCCCAGGGAACCACTGAAAAAGCCTGGAGAGAAAGCTAGCAGACATTGCCATGTGCCTTTCCAGCTGAGAGACAAATCCCTAACGTCACTGGCCTTCTTGAACCAAGGTATCTTTCCCTGGTTGCCTTAGTTTGGACATTTTTTATAGTGTTGCCTTAATTTGGACATTTTCATGGCCTTAGAACTATAAACTTGCAGCTTAATTCCACTTTTTAAAAGCCATTGTATTTCAGGTTTAGTGCATTCCAGCAGCCTACAAACTAGAACACAGCCCTTAGACAAGAAGCTGGTATTCAAACCAATTCTCATGAAAGCAAAGTCCTGATGGTCCTAAGAATTTACTATATAAAAATGCATGGCCCCAAGATACTCCCAGATCCTAAATCACAGAAGAAATCAGAAGAGCCCATTTACCTTCAGTGCCCAGGTACTGTGCTTCATGTGTATAACTCTTATTCTTCACAGAAACCCTATGAGAGTATTCCATTATCAACGCCACTTCAGTGATATTTGAACTGAGGCACAGAAGAGATTTGCCAATTTGCTCCATATCACAAGGGCTCAAATCTAGAGTGTTAGAATCCTAACAGCTGGGCTATACTGCTACTTGCAACTCAATAAACATTATTCTCTGTACATTCCATTGACTAATCAGGAAGGAATGATGACAAATGTTAGAAACATCTGAAGCAAGAAATATTTGTAGGTTAAATCTAAAACTCTCTTAACGAGTATCAAATATTCCTCTTCTCGAATGGAGGTATTTTGATCGTTATTGTTAATGTTTAACACATACATAAGATTGTTCAGAATGCAAGTGAATCTGGACTTTTACAATCCAGGAATTAAAACAGCTGGACATTTTGCAGGCCAAGGTCCAGAATAGTATATTTCCTATAGGCAGAATTATAATAAAAGCAAAAAACTCCATCTTAGTCATACATGGATCAAAGAATAGATCACATCCCTCCCTTGATTAGAAGTCAATGGATGTGGCATTTGACTGAGGCAGTATCTCAAATCTGTGTGGAAAATATGAGTCAGTGAATAAACAGTTTCCTGACACCTGGAAAACTGTTTCAGAAAAAAAAAATATTTGAACCATACCTCAAACCATACGTCCAGTCAACTTCCAAATGTATCAAAGATTTAGGAAGTATGTAAATTGATTTTTTAATTGTGGAGTAACTATGTCCTCTTCAACTAAACTCTGGCCAGACACCCTTCTCCCTTCTGGGTCATCTTTCTTAGATGCTCAGGAAATACAGCTGCAGATTCATGCCACATGGAGATAGATTCTCCTGTACGTCTTAGGTGATCCAAATTTCACTTCTTTGTAACATTTTGAACTTGTACTGGCTTAAAATTGAACATCTGTTGATGCTGAATTTTAGTTTATATTTTAGGTTAAAAAAAAAACTGGTTAGAGAAACACCAGGCCTGTCACAAGAACCCTGCTTATGACACACGTTTCTGGGTCTTATATTTTAGGTACAAAATGTGAGTGTCACATGTACGTGGGGCTCTTGTGTGTACTAGAAACCCCTGTGTCTTAGTTTTCCAGGCTTAAAGAATGGAAATGTATTGGTTCATGGTTTTGCGGCTTAGAGAAGTTCAACAATGAGACCTCAGCAAGGTCAGGCTTTCTCCCTCTGTGCTGGCTGCCTACCAACCTTGATGTTTCCTGGCTGGTCTGCCTGCCTTCATCCATGGCCACGTCCTCTCCTTTCTCGTCAAGGTTCCTTTAACCTCCAGCTCCTCTCTGGGGCCGTCTCTGACTATGTCTGAATTCCTTCTGCTTATGAAGGACTCCAGAAATCCCGACCAAGGCCCACCCTCATCCAGTTGGACCACACCTTAACTCTCTCTTCAAGAGATGCTATTTACACTGGGCTCACAGCCATGGAATGCAGATCAAGATGAAGAACACGTTTAAACTGGGAGTCATAATTAAAGCCACTATAGTCTGTGGAAAGGAGGAACAAGAAGAACTTATGTGTTCTTTTTTACTTCACCTTCCTCTCTCCCTCTCTGCCCCCCACCACTCTCCTTTTCTTCCAGTCTACCTGCCTGCCTCCCTTCTTTCCCTTCTTTCTTCCTCATTTTTCAATTTACACACTTTTGTTTAAAAGGAATACAGCTGAAAACCATTACAATGTTGAGAATTTAAATATGTCACTATTTCTAAAATTGAGCTGGTCAAACTGAACTCAGCAAAGAAATAATGGATGGTGTCAGAGTTTTTCCTGACAAAAAAACAATAACATCATCAACAAAATTTCCAATGTCTTTCCTTATCACAGGTAGATAATGTTTCTTAAAACAGCATCAGTGATCCACAGGACCAGAAACGCTCATAGCAACAGGCAAGCATCAGTTTCTGTTAATGTTGGCATGTGGGACTGAGGCATTGTGACCCATCCCAGACAATGTGCATAATCACCTCTGTAAAGATGGGGAAGAGCCTTGCCAGAGGCAGCAGGCTAGGGGGATGCTTCCTGCTTAGCACAGGGGGATGTCTGCCTGCTTAGCACAGAGAGGAGGCAACAGGGCTCTTACTAAAAACATTGCAATTGCAGTAGAAATATATGAGATGTGATATGTGGCAGCTCCAGAACTCTTCTAGCTTAAAACACAGGATATGTGAAAATAATTTGAAGTATTTATGGGTAAATTCTTTCACTTGGGTTTGTTACTCATTCTAGAGTATTATTGAACAATAGAAATTGTTGTGATGATGGAAGTGCTCGATATCTGTACTTTGCAACATGGTAGCCACTAGCCACATGTGATGATTGAGCTCCTGAAATGTGGCTAGTGCAATGGAGGAACTGAATTTTAATTTCTAAAAATCCGAAAAAACTTAAATTTTAGCAGCCTCCTGTGGGTTCTGGTTCCAGGGAAGATGAAGTAAGCACACACCAACCTGCCTCTCCCACTGTATGCAGCTATAACATCTGTACTGAATGCATAGAGTAGCTATTTGAGGACTCTGAAAAGTAAATTATAGCAGATGGTTTGGGAGAGACTAGCATTTGAACTTTCAGTGAACCAATTGAATTTCCCATATCTTTCCCTCTGGAGTCCCCCAGAAAGGACACAGTGCAGCCCAAAACACAGAAGTGGGCACTGGCACAAACAGAAAGAGTTGTAGGAGAACACTCTAGTTCTCCTACATTAGTGAAAAGGGAACACCTTAGTACTTAGAGAGAAGAGGGTAAAAAAAAAATCCTCTTTTTGTCTCTTTTCTCTCATATCCCCTGAGAAAATTTTTCTCTGATCAGAAGAGCCATGGCTCCAAGAGAGAATGGCAGCCACTCATTTTTTCTCTTGGTCGTCTTGCCATATGGCTCCAGACTTGTGTAGAGCTACAGAAAATGTGCAGTGGAGTGGGGAAACTAAAGCCCATCTTGCTGTCCAGAAGACTGAAAAGGGGAGCTCAAGAAAGCCAGCGCATACAGGGAAGACTATGGGGAGGGAGGGTGCATGACTGCTACCCAGTCAAGTGGTTATGAACACCTGGGCAGCTCCTGCATAGACCTGACCCTACACAGAATGTATAGGTTTTGAGAACTGACGTACAGGATAGACCACAATCATGCCCCAGATTGGCTATTGTATGGCACGCACATGTGACAGATTTAAATGGCATCATGGCAAAGGTTTTGAAAATTGCAGATTTTGGAGCAAAAATACACAAAAAACTGTTCAAAATTGTGACCTCAGCAAAGTTGGGTGGATTGCCTGATAATTATATATATATATTATGATCATGATTTAAACAAGACCGAGAGTCTCATAACCTATTATTAAAAATGTGGAAGATACAATCTAAAATTACTCAGCATGTGAAGCACCGGGAAAATCTCATCTTGTGGGAGAAAAGATAATCAAAAAAGCCAATGCCAATATGATATAGATAATGTAACTAGATGAAAAATACTTTGAAGCAACTATCATTAAAAATGCTTCAATAAGGAATGTTCTTAAAATGGATAGAACTAGAATATATATATATATATATACATATATATATATAGTATTTGCTGAAAACTTTGCAACTTAGCATAGCATACTAAATGACAGATTCAAGGAGCTCAGTGATTTCAAACAAACATCCAAAGAAAGCCATGCTCATACACATCATAATCAAACTGCTGAAAACTGAAGATGAAGAAACATTAGAAGAGTAGTCAGAGAAAAAAATGGCACATTACTTATAGGGGGAAAATAATTCAAATTACTGTAGACTTCTCATAAGAAAATATATACCAGGAAGAAGTAGAACAATATCTTTAACTGTTTAAAAAGGGTTTGGGGTCTTTCTGTTTAGTTTTCATACAGTCAGGGAAGAATTTTTATATCCAGTGAAAATATCATTCAAAAATGAAGGTAAAATAAAGGAAAATCTCAGATAAAGGAAAACTAAGATAATTTTGGCTCTAAGATAATTGCTAAGGAAAATTCTCCCAACCAAGGGAAATTATACCAGTTGGGAATTTACAACATCCAGAATGAAGGAATAGCAGAAATGATAATTTGAGTAGTATACCATTCTTCTCAAGTTTTTAAAAATATCTTTGAATTGAAACAAAGAATAATAACATTTTCCAATGGTGTAGTAGTATTTCTACATTCTAGCTGAGGTGGAAAAATATAACCCTTTTATAAAAAGTTAAGTACTTTGTATTGCAATCCCTAGAGCAACAAGTGATAGGTGATGAAAGATGGACAGACAGATAATAGACATATAGTGAAAACATGATGATTAAATTGAAATTGAACACAGAGAAATGTTTTTTAAAACTAAAAAAAAAAATAATGGAAAGATAAAAGGAATACAAAAAAACGGAGGAAACAGGAAGGAAACAATAAAATTATAGATCTAAACCAAACATCGATAATTACATTAAATGCAAATTAACACACCAACAAAACGAGAGATACTGTCAGAATGGAAAACAAAATAAAACAAAATGACTAAAGAAACTCATTTCAAATATAAGTAGGTTGCTTCCAGCATTTACATATTCCATAAACATTAAGCACAACTCATAGCCAGATTAACATAATTTCACACTAAGGAACTGTATACCTCAGTTTTTCTAATTCAATACCTCATGTCCAATTTTCAACAAAAATTACACATCTTGCTTGCTAAAAAGCAAGAAAAATATACTGTTGGAACAAACAGAGTAAGCATAAGAACCAGACTCAGATATAATAGATTTTTGAATTATCAAACATGGAACTTAAAATAATAGTGACTAATATGTTAAAGGTTCTAGTGAAAAAGCAGACAACATTCAAGAACAGATGGGTAGTGTGAGCAGAGAGATGGAAATTCTGAGAAAGAATCAAAGTCTAGAAACCAAAAACACTATTGCAGAAATTAAGAATGCCTTTGATGGTAGAACTATTTGTACACTGGACACAGTTTAAGAATCACTGTAAAAAATACGTTAATAGAAATTTCCCACACTGAAATGGAAAGAAAAGTAATCTAAAAATTAACAATATAGGAAAACAAACTGTAGGATAGCTTTCAAAACTATAATCTATGCATAATTAGACTACCAGAAGGGGGATAAAAAGAGAATGGAGCAGAAGAAATGTCTAAGTAACAAATGGCCAAGAAGTTTTCAAAATTAATGAACCACCAAGCCAGAGATCCAGGAAGTTCAAAAAACACAAAGCAGAATAAATACTCAAAAATACCAACACCTAGGCATAACATATTCAAACTGAAGAGATCAAAGATAAAGATTAAATCTTGAAAGAAACCAGGGGAACCTGTGGGACATCTTACTTATGGAGGAAATAGAAGAATTATAGCAAACCTCTTATCAGAAACCATGCAAGCAAGAAGAGAGAGGAGTGAAATATTTAATGTTGAAAGAAAACAAATGCACACTAGCCTAGAATTCTGTGTTCAGTGAAATTGTTCTTCAACAGGAAGGTGAAATAAAGACTTTCTCAGACAACCAAAAAGTAAAGGAATTAATTGCCAGTAGGCCTGCCCTTCAAGAAATGTTAAAAGAAGTCCTTCACAGAAAAGTGAACTGTTATAAGTCATAAAATTGTATCTAAAGAAAGAAAGAAGGTGTGTTAGAGAAGCAATAAATGAACTATAATTTAATTGTTAAAAGTCATGTCAATTTAAAAATGTTCAAGGATGGGGCAGAAGATACACCATGCAGACCTTAATCAAAAGAATTCTAGGGTGGCTATATTAATATCAGACAAAAATACTTCAGAGCAAAGGGTTAAAGAGGACTAAAGAAGGTTAAAAGGATCAATTCACCAAAAAGAAATAGCAATTCTAATTGTTTACATACCTAAGAATGGGGCTTCAAAATACATGAAACAAAAGCTGACAAAACAAAAAGGAGAACAGAAATATAGAAATATCCACAATTATAGTTGGAAATTTTGACACAGTTCTCTAAATAATCAATAGAACAATAGACAGGATATCAACAAGGATATAAAAGAGTTGAACAACACCATCAACCAACTGGATACAATTTATATTTTTAGAACACAATCAACAGAGTAAATCTTCTCTTCAAATTCACATAGAACATTCACCAAAATAGACTATCTGGAGTCATAAAACAAACATTAACAAACTGGAAAGAATTAAGGTCATACAAATTATGTTCCTGACCATAATAGAACAAATCTAGAAGTCAACAACAGAAAGATAACAGGAAAAATGCCTAAATATTTGGAAATTAAACAGCACATTCTCAAAGGAAATTAGAAAAATATTTTGAACTGAGTGAAAATGAAAATACAATCTATTAAAATGGTAGCATGCAGCTAAAGCAGTCTTTAAAGTGAAATTTATGGCATTGAAATATTTATATTAGAAAATAAGAAAGGTCTCAAATCAATAATCAAGCTTATAGATTAAGAAATTAAGAAAGGAAGAGCACAATGAAGCCAAAGAAGGTAGAAAAAAAGAGATATTAAAGATGAGAATAGAAATAAATTGGAAATACAAGATAACAGATAAAAAAGTAAACCAAAAGTTGGTTCCTAGAATAGATCAATAAAATGGGTAAACCTCTTGCAAGACTGACCAAAACAAAACACACACACGTACACACACACACACTCATACACACACATACACAGAACACAAATTACCAATATAAAGAAATAAATGGGGAAACCACTATGGACTCCTCATGCATTTAAAAGATAAGAGGAGGATACTATGATCAACTCTATACACGTAAATTCAATAACTTAGATAAAATGGACAATTCTTCAAAATTACAACTACTAAAACTCACTAAAGAGGAAATAGATGACCTGAATTGTCCTATAATTATTTTAAAATTGAGTTCACAGTTAAATCTTCTGAGCAAGAAACCTCCAGAGCCTGGTGGTATCTCTGGCAAATTCTGTCAAACATTTAAAGGGGAAAAAATCCTAATCTTACACAATCCTATGCAAATAATACAAATTGTCTAGATCTAATGTGAATTTTTCTTCTAGAAAATTAGAACAGTCGTGGACACTTCGTTTTTTTAGGTCAGCACTGCCATAATATTAACACCATACTAAGCCATTACAAAAAAAGAATACACATCAATATCTCTCATTACCATACATCCTATAAAAACATTAGCAAAGTGAATCTAGCAATATAAACTAATGCACCATGACTAAGTGAATTTTTATCCAGGAATGTGAGGCTACTTCAATATTAGAAAATAAATCAGTGAATTATAGCAGATAGTTCAATACACGAAAATAAAACAGGATCATATTGATCGGTATAGAAAAATCAGTTGACAAAAATTCAACATCAATTCAAGTTTAAAAAAGAAAAAAACAGGTACACTTGGAATAGAAAAACTTCCTCAAACTGCCAAAGGGCAGCTACAAAAAGTCAACATTATACTTGATGGTGAAAGACTGACTGCTTTCCCTTTAACATCAGAAACAATGTAAGAATGTCTGCCTCATCGCTCTAGTTGCCATTGCACTGAAAATCTTAGCAGTGCAGTAAAACAAGAAAAATAAGACTTTGTTCAAACTAACAAGAAAGAGATAAAGGTTGCCTAATTTGCAGACGTGATTGTTATGCGAAAATGCCAAGGAAGCTACCAAAAAAAACCTTGTAGACATAAGTGAGTTTAAGAAGTTCTTATGATACAACATACAGAAAAATCAATCACATTTCTATATTCTAGCAATGAAAAATCGGAACTTGAGTTTTTTAAAAATACCATTTACTACAGCTCCACATAAAATGAAATAGCTATAAATCTAACAATGTGTACAGGATCTATATGCTAAAAACTACAAAACAACAATGAAAGGAAAAAAGACCTAAATAAACAGAGAGGCAAATTGTGCTTATACAATAGAAGACTCAACATAGAAAGCACATCAGTTATCCTCAAGATTCAATGCAATTCCAATCAAAATCACAACAGGAGTTTTTGCAGCTATAGACAGCCTGATTCTAAACTTTATATAGAAAGACAAAAATCAGATGAACCCAAAAACCATTTTAAAAAGAAGAATCAAGTCAGAGTACTCATGTTACTCAATTTTAAGACACCTAAAAAGCTACAGGAATCAAGGCATGGTATTGCTGAAAGGATAGATACCTATATCAGTGGGATAGAATAGAGAGTTCAGAAATAGACCCACACAAATTTGGCCAGTTGATTTTGATACAGCAGGCAATTCAATAGAAAAAATGAGAATGGCTCTTCAACAAATGGTATTGGACACTAGATATCTTGAAACTCCTGAAATGGAATCCCATTATAATAGTCAAAACTGGTTAGTTGCTATATTAGCTTTTAATGACAGTTTGTTATGTATCCAAATAAAATAGCACATGAAACACATGTATGTATGTGTTTTTGTTTTATTGTGTTTTTTTGTTTTAGAAGAAATCAACAGGCATTTCGCATGCCCTATTTTCAAATGGTACTTCAGTCCACAGGAGAATACTGTGATTCATGACTCAAATAAAAGCAAAAACCAATGATCACAGACAATCAAGTATGCACATACCACATCATATATTTTATCCACATCATCAAGATTTAACAGTTTACAAAAGTAAAATATTTAATACACTAGATTCAACAATTTGCAGTTCATTTTCACAATCTGTGTACTCCCTTGGGAACACTTGGGAAATAGTTCATGTTTTCTCCATCAAATTTCTAAATGCTTATAGGAGCCCATAATAAGGAAAAGGGCAATGAGGACAGTGCAGGTAGCTAGTGTCCCATCTTGTCTCTGTAACTTTCTACCTGGGCAACTCTCAGCAACGTGCCCCTTCTCACTGGGCCATCAATTAATCATTTAAAAATGATGGCAAAAAAAAAAAATGATGACAAGGAATTCATGGCAATCAAATTTCTCCTCTAGCTCAAAAATCCCATGATAATATCTATCATTATCTTGGCATCTATAGAAATCCCCTCTTATACAGTTTCCCAAGAGGAGTCTTTCTGTGAGGTGTGAGAAGCTGCTTAAGCTTTCCAGACAATCTCAATCAGGTTTAAAACATTTGCAAAACATATTGGGCCCTACTGTGAATGAGTCCTAGGCTCTGGAAGGATAAAAGCTAGAAGAAAAGGGCATGTGCCCTGCTCTGTCATGTATTCATGGTAGTGTGAAACCAGAAATGAAAAGGTTAAGTGGAAGTTTAAATACGGCAGGAATAATTGAATCCACTGGGGGAGGAGTGGGGCTCAGAGAAGGCCGTGGCATTCAGGTTTCTTAGGACTCGGTACTTGTACTACATTTTATGAATGGTGCTTTTAACAAAGCTGTTAGTCTAGGATAAGCGTATGGCTTCAACTAATTGCATATCTGGTGCTATTTCTACCAGAAGAGCTCTAAGACAGCTCAGGTAAGTCCCATTTAAACTAGTGGAAACTGAAACCCAGAAATCTTACCTGCCGTCAAGGTTCACTAGCAGTTTCAAGGATATGGACAATCAGAGGCTCAGACAAAGCAAGGACAGGTATGGAGAATCAAAAGAGGGTAGTTCCTGAGTCCTGTCTTCTCCTTTAGGATATGCCCTTTCTAGCACAGAGCAGATGAGATCTCTTAGATGAATAGAAGATATTTTCTCAGATGGGGTTGGGGGGAAGGTTTAGTTATAAAGATAATTTCATTTTACCAGCTTACCTGACCTTCTTCAGAAAGCCATGTCTCATAAGCCCATGGTTTCTGGGACTATTACAACAAGCAATCCTTGACCAGGGACAACGTTAAGAGTAGTCAGTAGACACAGTCATGGTAACAATTATGTCCCTACTGTATAGCTTAATTTACTTCACTCTTGTAGTAACCATGCATGTTGACTTTGCTATACCCATTTTAGAGATGAGAAAACTCAATCTCAGTTTATTAAGTGAGTGGCCCTGAAGCTACATAGTTTATCCCTGGGCAAGGCTCAGGTTTGAAGGCAGATTTATCTCTGTTTCTCATCCCTCTTTGCTTTAGCCATGTCACTCTCTCATCAGCAGTAGCCCAACTGGTTTGGGAGTAGGAACTGGGAGGTTCTCCCCTAGAATTGGCCTGCGCCTGACCCAGATGAGACCTATGGATAGAAGGGGTGCATAGAGGTGTTACAGGAATTGCTGTCGCTTCCCTCCCCCCACAACACTTGGGAAAACCTCATTAATGAGATTTTATCCCTGAAATTCTTCATGTAAATTTGGAGGACAGAAATTATAATAGTTGTCTGTTAAAACACAAGATTAGGTCTACTATCCTTAATTTTACTTCTTAGCTCTTGACATGAATTTTAGAACTACAAAATATAGGTACTAAAATAAAGATGATATGGTCTTCCGGAAAAGTTAATACAAAGTTGTGGCTAATTTTGTGAGATCAGAGTCAAAGCTCTCGAACAGTCCTGGAACTATTCATCCTGTGGAGAACTCTATGGGATTTTTTTTTCCTTTTGATGTGGACCATTTCATTCTGTGCTCCATTTTCCAACTCAGTGTATTTTATAATGATATCCATCATATCTGTTTGTCAGTTTATGGCAGCTTAAAAAATTGCCTCAAGGCCAGTAATGAGAAGAAATCTTTCCCACTTCCTGTAGATTGTTTTATGTGCTTCACAGTTTTCTGCACCTAATAAAAAATAACATTGCTTTCAAAGTTGTCCTTTATCTTCCCTCTTTTTCCTCTCCTTTTAATCTTTGTGGCTTATTTCCCTTTGCTTTACTGGGTTTGTTATACTGTTTTTTGTTCACAATTAACAAGATAGGAAAAGACAAGAATATTGTCTTGAAATGGGAAGCTTTCCGAGGCATTATTTCAAGTGGCCCTCAATCTAACATAAAGGGAACTGTCTGGCAGTCTTAGTAACTTAGTAACTATATTAGATATTATATAAAAATTATATATATATAACTTCTTAGCAAGAGAGTCCACACTTTAAAATTGTTTTTTGAAGCAGAACAATCAATAGATGTTAGGGCTGAGAGGAGAAGCTTAGCTGAATTCCCATGAATTTAATATAGAAATTTTCAATCAACCTAGAGGTTTCAAGAACCTCTAGGTTCTTCCATTAATTATATTAGTACCTATAATTGCCATTAAGTCTTGGAAACTTCAGTTAGTTCTGCTGTTATTAGAAATGCATTGGTGATGGGTGGGGGAAGCTGGAAGATTTTTCCAGGATGACATGTCTTTTACTATGTCATTTATTTATTTTTCCACCTAAACTCCCTGCCTATCCCTGAAACATCAAGTTGCGTAATAATGCCACGCTTGGATTGTCATTTAACAATGCTTGTCATTTCCCCAAACATTATTTTCTCTGCTATTCTATCATGCAAAATCTTTAAGCAATCTCCTGATATGAGTAGGCAGGTGATAAATTACTACAAGACAAATATTTTTAAAAAATATTCCCAGATGTCCCCTTTTCTGGGAATTAGCTCTAGTTAGCATGCTTCTTCAATCATCAATTTTTATTATCCAGCACTTAGCAGGAAAATCAGTCCTTTATAACTGAAAAGGGTGAATAAGTTAAATTTTCTCTTGTTTGTTTCTGATCCCAATACATGTTTGTTTGAATGAATGAATGAGTGGATGGTTGGATGAGCATATGTTTTCCTGCTCTTCTGAGAAAAGCCTCACTTAAAACTAAATTGAAAAGTGACCTAGTGTAGGACAATCCTAACCATTGTCTAATACTTCTCTGTTTCTTATTCCTTGAGAGAGATAGTTAGGATCATCTTTCAACCCCAGACACTTCACCAGCCTGTGCTAGACTATCCCTTTTCCTTAAGGCTGATTTGTTTGCATGTGCTTCAGAATCAGGCATAAAACTTAAGAGACTTAAATTTGATCTCTAGATGCCCATTGGACTGTCACACTTCATACTTAGAAGAAGAAGGAACAGACAGGAGTTATATAAATGTTAGAAAAAGAACCACATTTAAGGAAAATTAAGGTGTCTTTTAAATTGTCATTGAAGACATAGAATCTAGAATTTAGATTACCAGGAAATAGAATGAGTCTAGAGAATGGAAGCGGTTGCTTAAGCTGTGAAGAATTTTTAGCTAAGTTGAACTTAAATAAGCGGAGACGGATAGAGGTAATGGCAGTACATTACTGTGAGTATAGTTAACAGTGCTGAACTGTGTGTGAGTGTGGTCGATAGGGGAAGTTCAGAGTCATATATGCCACCAAAAGGAAAGCCAGAAGTTAAAAATGGGGCTATATAACTCAATAAATCTTGTGGACGATGACTGTGATTAACAGTAAAAATGTAAAAAATTTCTTTGATGACCTAGAACAAACGAATGAAACTGTTAAAAAAAAAAAAGTTAACAGAGTGGCATACAGGAAAAAAAATGCACCTATTGCAAACTATGAACTATATTTAACAGTGATATTTTAATATTCTTTCATCAACAGCAACAAATGTACCTCACCAATGCTGGGGAGGATAATGGGTATGGGATGTTTGGGGTTTTGTCTCCTTTTTTCCCTTGGAGTAATGAAAATATCCTAAAATTTATTGTGGTGATTAATGCACAACTATGTGATGATACTGTAAACCACTGATTGTATACTTTGGAAGGATTGTATAGTGTGCAAACACATCTCAATAAAATTGTATTAAAAATTTAAATCACAATGTGAAAACTAAAAGAATAATAGAAGATCACAAAAGTAAAATTATTTAGCATTATCATTTTCATTTGTTTTGTTTGTGGTAATTAATTTCAAAAAGATATTTCTTTTTTCTGAAAAAAAATAGTAATTGAAAAGAATGACAAGAGCTTCCTTGACTGAGAATATGCATCCTAGTGCCAAAAGTGTGACACTTTCTGATTCTACATGTTTAGTACAGGAAAGCTTACATTTGAGACCCTCCCAGACTTGTCCTAAGCATCCTTTCTTTTGGTGTCTTCTTTGTTACCTTTTCTATAATAAGATTATAATCCAGTGAAGTTGTTCTGTAAACCATCATGGAGTTTTTGACATTCCTGATCTTGAGCAGCATGCCAAGCCTCTACATAACTAACCAAAACCCTACAAGCACCATCTCCCAAAATGACACCAACTCAATTTGTCTTCCTCAAGAGACTGCTCTGCCACTTCTACCAGAGCCTGTTATTGTGGATGGCATATAGATTCCATCTTTTCTGGATCTTAGCAAACCATGGAATAACTCTAAACAAGAATAAAGCAAGTTTTTAGACACTTTCTTCCTCTCAATACTCCCCACATTAGCCTCTTCAGAACATCTGTCTCTTTGTTAACTGCTCCTACCTCTTCTCTGCATTTCCCTTACACCTGTTATATACACCATTTTGATACAGCAGTGATTTTAACCATATAAACACATGCACACACACACATATCACTGATACAGGTGAAAATTTTTAGTTGTAGGTCCACAATCTCTGATTGTCTATTTAGACCTAAAATTATATCCAGACCAAGGCAATGTCAGCGTCCAATATAAAGATGTCAATAACAGCTCAGATGACGGGGAGAATTCCCTCCATGCGTTACAATGGCTTTTGTAGGGGTCTGGACCAATCAGATTCTATAAAAGTAAAGAGAAGAATCTATGACTGTCCAGATGAAATCCCAAGGAAAGCAAGAGGGAACTGAAATGAGTCTATTGTTGCCAAAAATTTGAGGCTTGGCATCAGTGGTATTATAGGTAAATAATATTTGTATCTACTAACTATATTATATTTCATATATATTTAATGTTATATACATAGGTGAGTATTTACACTTACTAAACCTTTTCTTCTCAGCTTTCAAACACTTTGGGAAAACTGAGACTGCTTAGTAACTCACTTATCCACCGATCCTGTATTAGTACCTCCTTGCCTTTCTTTTCTTTTTCCTCAGTTTTCTTTCATCTCTATTACCTTCCAAAAAAAAATGACTATTCATAAATTTTACCTGTTACCTGTTAGGTAAAAAGGAGATTTGCTTATTTCAGAGGAAGTTCTATATGCTTTTTTTTTTCTTTTTAAGTCAGTAGAGTTCGTTAAAAGGGATTGTTTAATGAGAAAGCTTTGTCATTTGTCTATGGAATCCCCTTGGGCACAAACTGGACTCTTAGAGAAAACCTCAGCAGCCACTGTTATCAGCAGATGGACCAACAAGCCAGAAATAGCACCATGCATGGCCCACAGCAGCAGGTCCTAACAAGCCCCTCTGATGGATGCTTTTGCTTACAATGAATACAGAAAATGCTGGTCAATTTGGGACTTTAGAAGACCAAATATTCATCCAGTAATTGACTATCTTTGTGCTGCAATCCTGCTAAGCTTGTGAAAACAAGCATAGAATTTTACACCAGTCCTGAGAAACAGGCTATTTTGGTGGTGGCCTTTGCCATCCCGATAATTGGATGGGCCACAAGGACCCTGCCAAGACCAGGACAGGGCAGAGTAGGTCAAGGAAGCCAAAAAGAGACTCTTTCAGCACTTTTATCCCCACATGCCCTACAATCACATTAAACTCAATTCCCACTTAGTTTTGTGTTATCCATTAGTTTATTACTATCAGTTAATTTTAAAGGTAGAATATAGTAATTTCTGGTCTACGCGGTTTCAAAATTTTTCAGAAATATTTTAAAGGTGACTCTAGATTCGGAAGGTTGCCAACTCAGCTGGGTTTGCCCACACCATGCTTGGTTTTAGACTCAAAGTCCTGCAGCTCTGGGATTCCCTCAGTCCTGGGCAAGCCAGGACACCCTACTCCAGACTCACCGTAAAGGAGATCAAAAGCAAGCCTTACAAGGATTAGAAGTGATCCTCAACCAATTTATTTTCTCACCCCAACAAAGTCCAACATTGTTTTTCTCTTGGCATATCTATATATTTTTAAGTATAGAAATACTAAGAGATTTAAGGAATTTGTTCACACAATTGTGGGGGCTTGCAAATCTGAAATCCATAGGACAGGCGGGGAGGCTGGAAACTCAGGCAACAGTTGATGTTGCAATCTTGAGTCTGTAATCTGTAGGGCAAGGAGACACTCTGGAAACCCAGGCAGAATGTCTATGCTGCCTTTTTTTTTTTTTTTAAGAGAAGTTGAAAATTTACAGAAAATACAGTTCCCATATACTATCGCTTCATTATTAACATTGTCCAGTACTGTGATACATTTGTTAAAATTGGATCAAAGAATATCATTATAGTTGCACTATTAACTATAATTTTATATATTAAAGAAGTCCTAAGTTTATAGGAAAATCATGCCGAAAGGAGATATTCTTTCTCTATATGCAGCTTTCTAATTATTATTCTAATTATTTCATATAAGTGGGATCACACAACCTTTGTCCTTTTGCATCAGACTTATTTTATTCAGCATCTCTTCAAGGTTCATCTATGTAGTCATAAGACTCAGAACTTCATTCTTGTTTATGGCTTAATAATCCATTGTATTGATGTACCACATTTTGTTTACCCATTCATTTGTTGATTGATGGTTAGGATGCTTCTGTCTTTTTGGCTACTAGAATTATGTCACTATGAACATCAGTGCTCAAATATTTGTTCAATTCTTCTGGAAATACACCTAGAAATGGGATTGCTGGGTAGTATAGTAATTCTATACGTAACTTTCTGAGGAATCAACAAACTATTTTCCACACAGCAGCACCACCATTTTACATTCCTATGAACAGTGAACAAGTGTTCCTGTTTTTCCACATCCTCTCCAGCACTTGTTATTTTCAATTTTCTTAACCATTAAAAATTAGAAGCTGTTCTAGTGGGTGTAAAATGGTATCTCATTGTGTTTGGATTTGCATTTCTCTAATAACTAGTGATGTTGACCATCTTTTCATGTGCTTCCGATCATGTGTATATCATCTTTGGAGAAACGTCTATTCAAGTTTTTTGCCCATTTTTTAAATTGGGCTGTTTGTCTTTTTGTTATTGAGTTGTAGTATTTCTATATTTTTGGCATTAAACCCTTATTGTAGATGTAGTTACCCAATATTAATTTCTCCCATTCTGTAGATTGTCTTTTTACTCTCATGATGATGTCCTGTGATATACAAATGTTTTAATTTTGATGAAGTCCTATTTATTTTTTTCTTTGTTACTTATGATTTTGGTACAAAGTCTAAGGAACTATTGCCTAACTCAAGGTCCTGAAGAAATTTTCTCCGAGGAATTTTATAGTTTTGGCTCTTATATTGAGGTCTTTGATCCACTTTGAGTTGAGTTTTGTATATGGTGTGAGGTAAGGGCCCACCTTCATCATTTTGCACATACCTATCCAGTCTTCCCAGAACCATTTGCTGAAGAGACAAGTTTTTCATCGAGTGGACTTGGCACAGTCACCAAAACTTTTTGGGATTGACATCATCAACATGGTGAGGTAACAAATTCACTGAAAGTCCCTCTCCAGAGATTCAGAAAGAAAAAAAAGGACAAATCTCACTTGCTTAGAACTTTAGAAGAAGATAGGCAGTGGAGATGCTGAATCAAAGAAAGAAAAAAATATCAAGTAGGAAACTTCCATGCTGGGCAAGCCAGTCCTCTTTCTACCCCCTCACTTGGTCCTACGCTGCTTAAGAAGCAGTCAGGAATCCTCCCATGTCCCACCAGGGATGTAAACTATAAAAATATCTCACAGCAGAGAATTATGTATACAGAGACCCAAATCCACAGAGACCCAGGGCAGAAAATGGGCTGTGGAGGAGTGAATACAAAAGGGACCCAGGGAGGAACTTTCAAAATGGAGGATTATGGAGGGAACAGAGAATATGCATCTTTCCAAAAGCAGCAAGTAACCAGGCAAAACTGTCTAAATCAACTGTTTGGGGACCTGGGGGACAGGGGAGGACATTTCAAGGCCCACATCTATGAGGGAAAAAGAGACTGAGAAAACATGGGCAGAGGCTGTAATTCCAATTGTAGATCCTGTGCCCATCCACCTCCCTTGAGGGAAGCCAAAGCAGGTGGCCCAATCCTTGCCTTGGTGATAGCTGTGGAATGGGACTGCTGTGGGAGTCTTCCACCCCATGTACAGTGAATAAGATATTGGATAGTGAAGTGAGTAAATAGCATCCCCACAGTTCCAGCCATGCCCAGAAAGTTCAGGGGGAAAAGAAGGACTTTTTGGAGTCCTTCCAGGTCCTATTCCAGGGCCCATTAGAGCTGGACTATGGTCCGTTCATGGGTACCCAGCCCTGCTTTGGCTTAGAAACACTGATGATCCAACTGTCAAAGAAGTGCCCTAAGACAACCCAAGAAGCAACACATTCCTAGACAAGATAAAGAATCTAACCTTCAGAATATACACATCAAGATAGTCAGATGACCTGATATCAAAAAGAAATCACAAGAAATACTAAAAAACGGGAAAATATGGCTCAACCAAAGAAATGAATTTAAAAAGTCAGAAGAGACACATAATTGGGAACAATTAATCAAAGATGTTCAAACAACTCTCCTAAACCAATTCAATGAAATGATTAAAAATATAAAGGAAATTAAGCAGATACTAGAAGAACAGAAAGAAGAATTTGAAAGAATATGTAGAAAAATAGCAGCTCCTGTGGAAATGGAAAACACTGTAGATGAAATTTAAGATATACTAGAGACACAGTAGCAGAATTGAAGAGGCAGAAAAAAAGGATTGGCAAGCTAGAAGATAGAGCAATTAAATTAAATAGACAAAAGAAAAATGGAGAAAAAATTGCACAAGTACTCAGGGAAATGATACACAACATGAAAGCACTCAAACATATGTATCATTGGTGTCCCAGAAGGAGAAAATGAGGGAAAATAGCCAGGAAGAGTATTAGAGGAAATAATGGCTAAAACCATGGAGATGAAAAGGTGGTTGTATGATACATTTAAATATACTGCAAGAGAAAAAATGCCAGCCAAGAATTCTCTATCCAGCAAAGTTGTGCTTCAAAATGATGGGGAGGGGACTTCTAGGAAGTTGGCTGAATAGAGAAGCTTGAGATTAGCCCTGCTCCACAGAAAAGTTTGAGAAGGGACAGAAGGGAACTGAGGCAGTGATTTTGGAGTGCGGCTGACCTGGGAGAGCCTTCTGCACCACATGGGTAAGCCCTGGTTGCAGAGGGCAAGGAACTGAGAGGCAGAAAGCTGGAGCCTGGTGCAGAGGCATGTAACCCACAGGAGTGCACAGATGGGAGCTGGGGACTAGGAAGTAAGTGATGCTGCCTTCTTTGGGCACGCTACTCTCACCAGCACAGCTCCGTGATCCATGACTCATCCCTCAACCCATGCACCCAAACTCCATTACCAGCTCCCATCCCCCATGCTCTAGATGTCCCCACCCCAACAGCCTTCAGGGTACACATCTGCAGCACAACCCACCTTTCCTGTTCCTCTCCCAATCACTTTGTCCCCCTCCCTATTCCCTTCAGGTTGACAGTACATAAAGGCTGTGGGCACTAACCTCCATACCCAGGCTACCCCTGCCCCCACCCATAGTGTCACACAGCCTCATCCTACCCCCCTAATCTCTGTGCATCTGTATCCATTTATGGCACTTCTAGGCCCATGCATGTGCAGGGGCCCCCACTCATGTCATTCAGCTCTGGCAACTGCACTATATAGCAGTCCTAGAACCACACATGCACATGGCCCTCAGCTACATGTCCCAGCTCTGAGAGACTGCTGACCTGAGCAGCCAGGTCACAACTGCCCCCAATCCACAAAGGCATGATGCCAACCTGCTGCCACAGCTCTACACATGCGTACAAAGGGCCCTGTGCCTTAGACCAGTGCATACAGGGTTATGTCCCCCAGACTGGTGCATCCACACAGCTACATACTCCCTGGCCACTGGGCACCCATGTTTACAAGTTAAAGTGTAACATCCCCAACCTGCACCTATATCTACCCTGAAACTAATCACTGCACTGAGTGCCTCCGTACCCGGCTCCCTACTGTACAACCATCGTGCAAACACAAGGCCTTGGACTTGGATTTCTTTGACTGAAAGAAATCAAATCCCAAAGTAAATCATTCAAGATATTTACATGCCACGAAGGCAGCAGAAGATCACTAAGCATATCACAATGCAAACAGATATAGCCCTGCCTAATGACCAAATTAAAACACCAGAGGAGACACAGACATTGGAACAAGTTATCAAAGATGTTTATGCAACTCTACTTAATAAAATAAGTGGGATAGCAAATGACATGAAGGAGATTAAGAAGACAGTAGAAGAGCATAAAGAGAAATTTGACAGAATAAATAGAAAAATAACAGTTATCGCAGAGATTAAAGATTCTATTGACCAAATAAAAAAACATACTAGAGGCACACAACACCAGATTTGAAGAGACAGAAGAAAAAGTGAGTGATAAAGAGGACAGGATAACTGACTTTGAAGACTCAAAACAGCAAATGGCAAAAAAGGTGGAAAAAATTGAATTGGATCCCAGGGAAATGATAGGCGAAACAAAGAACACAAATACAAGAATCATTGGAGGGCCAGAAGGAGAAGAAAGGAGTATAGGGCTAGGAAGAGTAAGTGAGGATATAATGGGGGAAAAATTCCCAACCTTCATAAAGGACATAAATTTACAAGTCAAAGAATCCCAACGAACTCCAAACAGAATAAATTTAAAAAGGGCTTCCCTAAGGCACATACTAATTAGTCAGTTGAAGTTGAAGAGAAGCAGAAAATCCTGAAAATGGCAAGAGAAAAACAATCTACTACATACAAGGGAAACCAAATAAGACTGAGTTCAGACTACTCAATTAGCACACTGCAGGCAAGAAGACAGTGGTATGATGTATTTGGGATTTGGAAAGAGAGGGACTTCCAGCCAAGAATTCTGTACCCAGTCAAATTGTCCTTAAAAACTCAGGGAGAGATGAAAGTTTTCACAGAAAAAGAAGTCCTGAAAGGATCTGTCAACAGAGACCAGCCCTACAAGAAATACTAACAGGAGTTATGCCAGCTGAAAAAGAAAAGAATAAAAAAGACAGGAGAGGGAGGTCTGGAGGAGAGCACAGAATTAAAGAGTGCCACTAAGGTAATTTAAAGAATACAAAGAGAAAGAGGATATATAGAGAGATCTGACAAAATTAAAAAGATAAGATGGTGAATTCAAGAAACATCTTTTCAGTAATAACTCTGAATGTTAACAGACTAAACTTACCAATTAAAAGATACAGATTGGCAGATTTGATTAAGAAACATAATCCAGCTATATGCTGCTTACAAGAGACTCATCTTAGACACAAGGATACAAATAGATTGAAAGGATGGAAAAAGATTTTCTGCACAAGTTGTAACCAAAAGAAAGCAGGAGTAGCTATACTAATATCAGACAAAATAGACTTTAAATATAAAGACATCGTAAGAGACAAAGAAGGACACTATACACTAATTAAAGGGTCAATTCACCAAGAAGATATAAAAATCACAAATGTTTATGCTCCCAATCAAGGAGCTCCAAAGTACATGAGACAGACATTGGCAAAACTGAAGGAAGTGATAGATGTTTCAACAGTAATGTAGGAAACTTCAATATACCTCTCTCCTCTATAGATACAACAATGAGACAAAAGATAAACAAGGAAATAGACAAGGTAAATAACCTGATAAATGAATTAGACCTAACAGATATATATAAGTCATTGCACCCCAAAGCACAAGGTTATACTTTCTTCTCTAGTGCTCAATAGAACATTCTCCAGGATAGATCATATGCTGGGGTACAAAGCAGGTCTTTATAAATTTAAAAACATTAAAATTATTCAAAGCACTTCCTCTGATCATGATGGGATGAAGCTAGATCTCAATAACCATCAAAGAATAAGAACATTCACAAATATATGGAGATTAAATAACACAAACAACCAGTGGGTCAAAGAAGAAATTGCCAGAGAAATCAGTAGATATCCGGAGAATGAATGAAAATGAGAATACAACTTATTAAAATTTATGGGATGTGGCAAAGGCTGTACTGAGAGGGAAATTTATTGCCCTAAATGCCTATCTTAAAAAACAAGAAAGAGTAAAAATCGAGGGCTTAAGAGCACACCTCAAGGAACTTGAGAAAGAACAGCAAACTAACCCCAAAGCAAGTAGAAGAAAAGAAATATTCCCATTGCCTGCCCATGAAAAAAAAGAAAGAGAGAGAAATAACAAGGATTAAAGCAGAGATAAATGAATGGGAGAACAAAGCAACAATAAAAAGAATCAGTGAAACCAAAAGTTGCTTCTTTGAGAAAATCAATAAAATTGATGGGCCACTAGTAAGACTGACAAAGAAAAAAAGGGAGAGCATGCAAATAAACAAAATCAGAAATGAGAAGAGGTGTGTTACCACAGACCCTGAAGAAATGAAAGAAATCATAAGAGGATACTATGAACAACTATATGCCAACAAACTAGACAACTTAGATGAAATAATTCCTGTAGACACACAAACAAGCTACACTGACTAAGGAAGAAATAGAAGATCTCAACAAACCAATAACAAGTAAAGAGATTCAGTCAGTCATCAAAAATCATCCTTTAGAGAAAAGCGCCACAGGGGAATTTTATCAAACATTCCAAAAAGAACTAACACCAATCCTGCTCAAACTTTTCCCAAAAATTGAGGAAAAAGGAACTAAACCTAACTCATTTTATGAAGCTAATATCATTTTAAAACCAGGTAAAGATGCTATAAGAAAGGAAAGCTACAGACCAATCTCCCTAATGAACATACATAAAAATTCTCAATCAAATATTAGCAAATTGAAATCAACAGCACATTAAAAGAATTATACACCATGACCAAGCAGGATTTATACCAGGAATGCAAGGCTGGTTCAACACAAGTAAATTAATTAATGTAATATAGCACATTAACAAATCAAAAGGGAAAAATCATTATGACCATTTTGACTGATGCTAAAAATTACATTCGACAAAATTCAGCATCCTCTTCTGATAAAAATCCAAAAGATAGGAATCAAAGGTAACTACCCCATTATGATAGAGGGAATATATGAAAAACCAACAGCCAGTATTGTACTTAATGGAGGGAGACTGAAAGCTTCCCCCCTGAGATTAGGTACAAGACAAGGATGCTCACTGTCAACACTATTATTCAACATTGAGCTAGAAGTTCTAGCTAGAGCAATAAGGACAAAGAAATAAAAAGCATGCAAATTGGAAAGGAAGAAGTAAAACTCTCATTATTTGCAGATAAGATACTATACCTGGAAGATCCTGAGAAATCTATGGCAAAGTTACTTGAGCTAATGAACAAATTCAGCAAGGTGGTGGGACATAAAATTAATGTGCAAAAATAGGTTAACATTTCTATATGCAAGCAATGACCTAGCTAAGGGGTCGGTTAAGGAAAAAATTCCATTCAAAATGGCAACTAAAAGACTCAAGTACTTACACAACATTGCTACAAGAAATCAGAGGAGATCTAAATAGGTGGAAAGACATTCCCTGCTCATGGATAGGTAGGCTAAATATAGTTAAGATGTCAATTCTCCCCAAATTGATCTGCAGATTCAACACAATACCAATGAAAATTCCAACAATCTACTTTGAAGATTTGGAAAAGGTAACTACAAAATTCATCTAGAAGGGAAAGAGATCCCAAATAGCTAAAAGCATCCTAAAAAAGAAGAACGAGGGCGGCTGCCGTGGCTCAGCAGGCAGAGCTCCGACCTGCTGTGCTGGAGGTCTGGAGTTCGATCCCTGGTGCCTCCTGCCCATATGCAAATTAAAATATATATATATTAAAAAAAAAAAGAAGAAGAACAAAGGGGGAGGATTAATACTCTCTGACTTTAAAAACTATTATAAAGCCACAGTGGTCCAAACAGCATGACACTGGCACAAAGATAGAAGCATTGACCAATGAAATCAAATTGAGAGTGCAGAAATAGAGCACCAAATCTATGGTCAACTCATTTTTGGCAAGGCCCCCAAATCTTCTGAACTGGGACAAAATAGTCTTTTCAATAATTGGGCATGGAGGAACTGGATATCAATAGCCAAGAGAATGAAAGAGGACCTCTATCTTACACCCTACACAAAAACTACCTCAAAGTGGATCAAACACCTAAATATAAGAACTACCACCATAAAGCTTCTAGAAGAAAATGTAGGGAAATATCTTCCAGACCTAGTCTTAGGAGGTAGCTTCCTACACTTTACACCCAAAGCACAAGCAACAAAAGAAAAAATAGATAAATGGGAACTCCTCAAAATCAATGTTCCTGCACCTCAAAAGACTTTGTGAAAAAGGTGAAGAGGCAGCCAACTCAATGGGAGAAAATATTTGGAAATCATTTATCAGACAAAGGTTTCATTTTCTATATATACAAAGAAATCATACAACTCAACAACAAAAGAACAAACAACCCAATTATAAAATGGGCTAAAGATATGAATAGGCATTTTTCTGAAGAGCAAATACAGATGGCTCAAAAGCATGTGCAGAGATGCTCATTTCCATTGGCTATAAGGGAAATGCAGATCAACATTACGACATACCACCTCACACCTATAAGAATGGCTGCTCTTAAACAAACAGGAAATTATAAATGTTGGAGAGGATGTGGAGAAACTGGGACACTTATGCACTGCTGGTGGGAATGTATAATGGTGCAGCCACTATGGAAGACTGTTTGGCAGTTCCTTAGGAAACTAAATATAGAGTTGCCCTATGACCCAGCAATAGCATTACTTAATATATAACCAGAAGAGCTGAATGCAATGACACAAACAGACATTTGCACACCAATGTTCACAGCAGCATTAGTCACAATCACCAAAAGATGGAGACAAACCAAATGCCATTCAACAGACGAGTGTATCAACAAAATGTGGTACGATCGGATATTATGCAGCATTAAGACAAAGTGATGTCTGGAAGCACATGACAAGATGGATGAGCCTTGAGGACATAACGCTGAGTGAAATTAGGCAGACACAAAAGGACAGATACTGTACAATTCCACTTTTAGAGCCAGCATAAAGGTATAATTAGAAGCTTATAATACAGGATACAGGGGACTTAGAGATACATAGAAGCTAGAGATGGTTGAACCGTTAGCTAATGAGGTTGAACTCCAATGTAAGGGAATAGATAGGAGTGAAGGTGGTTCTCTAGTGGGTCTAGAAGTAATATTACCATATTGAAGATGAACAAGATTGAAAGGGGTTGTATAGACCTACGTGTCACACTGACACACTAGAAATATGAATGAGTTCTCGTAAGAATTGCTTCAAAGATACGATTCTTGTATAAAGAGTGTTTAAGTCCAGGTTACAGGGGAAAACTGCTATTGCATACTATGAGCAAAGTTCAAAAGGAAACCATCAGCACTACCACAGCAACAGCAGAGTTAAATACTGGGGGGTGGGATAAGAGTTAAGAGGAGGTTTAGATTTCCTATTTGGCGAGGGTGTGTTTATTGGTTTTCTGTCTCTTGGGAACATGAAATTATCTAAAATTGAGAATGTTGATGGGCTGTGGACTTTGGGCCCTCTACATGATGCCAGATGAATGTAGATGGCTGAAGGATGCACTGACAGAGAAGCAGATTGGCGAACGATGTGTATACTTATGAATGAAGGTTGTGCTGCCACAAAAAGGAACAAAGTTATGAGGCATGCACGATGTGAATGAACATGTAGGACATTTGGTGAGACAAAATAAGCCAGAAATAAAAGAACAAGAATGGTATGGTCACCTTTAAAAATGCTTATAAGGAAATAGGGGTCTAGATTGTAAGCTTTTAGAGCAGACACATTAAGTCCAGAGTGGTGATTATTATTTCTGGATTTTTGAGAGGTTGTTTTATATATATAGCCTGATACTTAGACATAAGAATGAAACTGAACAGGTTGGGGTCAGAGTAGTTCAGAACGTAGGGGTAAAGCAGACAGTGTCTATACTTTAGAACCACACATACTCTTTGAGACCAATGGAAGAAAGGTTTATTTGGTCTGGAACTGAAATTTTCTGTAGTGCATAATCTAATTCAACCTATCTGTATAGAGAGCCTAGAATAAGAAAGAGGTCCTTTAATCCTATATAGATTATTGTAATGCCTGGAAACATTCTAGATTATATTAAGCAGATAATCAAAAAGTATTGGCAAAGTCCCCTGAGGGAGGGGAGAAAGAATATGGAACTATTAAACCTTACCATCAGGGAACCCCCTGATACTGTGTTAAACTTTAGGGATACCCAAATCAATAAGCCATACCCTCAATCATGAGGCTTAATCTTGTGAAGCTTATGTAGGTAGCATAGAAACTTTGACTACCTTTAGGCATGCCTAAGAGTTACTTCTGGAGGACCTCTGTGGTTGCTCAGATGTGGACTCACTCTCTCTAAGCCCAACTCTGCAAGTGAAATCATTGCCCTCCCCCCTATGTTTGGCATGACATCCAGGGGTGAAAGTCTCCCTGATAGCATGGGAGATGATTCCCATGGATGAGTCCACACCTGGCACCATGGGATCAACAATTCCATCCCAACCAAAAGCAATAAAAGAAGTGTAATTAATAAAGTACCAGTGGCAGAGAGAGTTCAAATAGAATTGAAAGGCTACCTGTAGGTTGCTGTTACACAAGCTTCAGGGAGACCTTGCTACCTATCATAACCTGCCAACCCCCAACCAGGACCATTCCAGCCAATCCTAAAGAACACTTAGGGCAATATATAAGATTCCACAAGGGGGGCGGGCCACGGTGGCTCAGCAGGCAAGAATGTTTGCCTGCCACACCCGAGGACCCAGGTTCGATTCCCAGTGCCTGCCCATGTAAAAAAAAAAAAAATTTCACAAGGGTTCCAGGCACTAGAGTAAGTTTCCAGATACCTACAACTTCCAGATGGATCTCTGGTCCAGATAAGTCCTGAAACCTAGCCCATCGTCTCCAGAACATCAGATAATTCCATCTCCCTACCCCATATTAGTGACAGTCCCTTTCAATATGAAAAATTCAGAATGGCCATAGCCCAAACACCCCTAAAGAGAGGGATGGAAAGATCAAAGTTGATGGTGGAGTTATACAGAGAAGATAGGATTTAACTAAAGAATATGAATGCTGAATCATTAAATTGGTATCTTTTATTCTCCAGTATCTCAGAAAAGCTAGAAGTAAAAACCTAAAATTGTGGAATTATAACCCATGTCAAACACTAAAATATGTTTTACAACTAATTGTGGTGCTGTTTTTTGAAATTTATAGCTTTTTTGTATTGTGTTATTTTTCACAAAAAAAAAGAAAGAAAAAAAGTCAATTGTGATGAAAAAATATATATTTAAGCCCTCTAGCTTCCTATATTCTGGAGCAACTAGAAGGAAAAATCTGAGAGGATCGTATGGCACCCATGACAAACTCTGGGATCTGTCCTGTAACTATTTGTTGAAGAGTACTTTGGAAATGATTGCTTTTTTATTTCTTTGCTTTATATATATGTTATACTATACAATAAAAAAGTTTTTAAAAAATGAGGGGAAGTTTAAAATAATCACAGATAATTGGAAGTTGAGAGATTTCATTAATAAGAGAACTTCCCTACAAGAAATACTAAAGAGAGTTTTGTGGTCTTAAAAGACAGGAGAGAGAGGCTGGAGGAGGATACAGGAAATGAAGATTATCAGTAAGGGTAACTAAACTGATAAAAAGAGGGAAAAAGTAAATCTGACAAATAAAAACCAATGGATAGGATGGGTGAAGAAGCACTGCCTTTAAAATAATAACATTGAATGTTCATGGATTAAACTCTCCAGTCAAAACACAAAGATTGGTAGGATGGACTAAATACATTTGATCCGTCTCTATGATATCTACAGGAGACTTATTTTTGACCCAAAGATACAAATAAGTTGAAAGTGAAAGGATGGAAAAAGATTCCATGTAAGCAATAACAAACAGGAAGGGTAACGATACAAATATCCAGCAAAATAGACTTTAACTGCAAAAAATGTTATAAGAGATAAAGAAGGAGGGAGGTGCAACAGTGGCTCAGTGGCAAATTTCTTGCCTGCCATGCAGGAAACCTGGGTTCGATTCCCAGTGCCTGCCCATGTCACACACACACACTCTAATATATATATATATATATATATATTTTAACAAAATAATTTTTAAAAGAGATAAAGAAGGATACCCTATATTAATAAAAGGGGCAATTAACCAAGAAGAAATAACAATTATATTTATGTACCTACCTCAAGGTGTCCTCAAGTACATGAAGCAAACACTGGCAAAACTAAACAAATAATAGATGTCTCTACAATAATAGTGGGAGACTTCAACACACCACTCTCTTCAGTAGATGGGACATTTAAACGGAGAATCAATAAAGAATCAGAGAATGTAAATAACATGATAAATGAACTAGACCTAACATATATAGAGCATTGCACCCCAAACAGCAGGATATACATTCTTCTCAAATGCTCATGGAACAGTCTCCAGGATAGATCACATTCTGTGGCACAAATCAAGTCTTAATAAATTTAAAAAGATAGAAATTACACAAAGCACTTTCTCTAATCATAATGGAATGAAGCTGGTAATCAATAACGTCTTGGAGAACTGGAAATTTCACTAACAGATGGAGGTTAAACACTCTTAAACAATCAGTGGGTCAAAGAAGAAATTGTAAGAGAAATCAGTAAATGTCTTGAGATGAATGAAAATGAGAACACAACATATCAAAACTTGTGTGATGCAGTAAAGGCAGTGCTAGTAAGGAAAGTGATAGCCCAAATGCCTACATTAAAAAGGAAGAAAGAGTAAAATCAAAGATCTAAACTGAACACCTGGAGAAACTAGAAAAAGAACAAATTAATCCCAAAGCAAGAAGAAAGAGGAGAAATAAATGAAATTGAGAGCAAAATAAAACAATAGAGAGAATCATGAAACCAAAAATTGGTTCTTTGAGAGATCAGTCAAATTGAGAAACTCTTAGCTAGAATGACAAACCAAAAAATATAGAAAGTACAAATAAATAAAATCAGAAATGAGAGGGTGATTGATCATTGCCATGGTTCCCAAAGACTTAAAATAACCATCAGAGGATACTATGAACAACTGTACACAAAGTAGACTACTTGTGTGACATGGACAACTTTCTAGAAACACAAGAAACCTATACTGACTTTAGAGAAATAGAAGACCTCAACAAATCAATCACAAGTAAAGAGATTGATTCAGTCACCAAAAACTTACTGGAAAAAAAAAAAAAAGCCCAGGACCAGATTCATAGCTTCACAGGTGAATTCTACCAATCATTCCAAGAAGAATTAATACCAATTCTGCTAAAACACTTCCAAAAATTTGAAGAGGAAGAAACACTACCTACCTCTTTCTATGAAGCCAATATCACCTGAATACCAAAACCCCACGATACTACAAGAAAATTACAGACTAACGTCTCTAATGAATATAGATACAAAAATCCTCATCAAAATACTTGCAAATCAAATCCAACTGAACATTAAAAGAATTATACACCATGATCAAGTGCGTTTTATCCCAGCTATGCAGGGGCAGTTCAAGACAGTATCAATTAATATAAAGCACCACATTAACAAATTAAAAGGGAAAAACTACATGATCATCTTGATTGATGAGGAAAAGGCAGTATCCTTTCCTTTTTTAATGCAATTCTATTGAGATATAGTAACATACCATATAATCATCCAAAGTATACAATCAGTAGTTCACATATCATATAGTTGTGCATTCATTACCATAATAAATTTTTGAACATTTTCATTACTCCAAAAAAATAAAATTAAGAATAAAAACTAAAAAGAACACCCAAACATTCCATACCCCTTATCTACCCCGTATTATTTATTTTTTGTCTTTATTTTCTTACTCATCTGTCCATACAGTGGATAAAGGAGTGTCAGTCACAAGGTTTTCACAATCACACAGTCACACCATGAAAGCTATACAGTTATACAATCATCTTCAAGAATCAAGGCTACTGGATTACAGTTCAACAGTTTCAGGTATTTCCTTCTAGCTATTCTAATACACTAAAAACTAAAAAGGGATATCTGTATAAATGCATAAGAATAACTTTCAGAATGACCTCTTGACTCTATTTGAAATCTCTCAGCCACTGAAACTTTGTTTCTTTACCCCTTTTTGTCAAGAAGTCTTTCTCAATCCCATGACAGAATCCTTTCTCGATAAAAACACTTCAAAAGTAGGAATACAAGGAAACTTACTCAACATGATAAAGGGCATATATGAAAAACCCACAACTGTCATTGTACTCAATGGTGAATGAGTGAAAGTTTTCCCTCTAAGATCGGAAACAAGACAAGGATGCCCGTTGTCACCACTGTTATTCAACATTGTGCTAGGAGTTCTAGCTAGAGTGATTAGGCACAAGAAAGAAATAAAAGGCATCCAAATTGTAAAGGAATAAGTAAAACTTCCACTATATACAGACAATGTGATCCTATACTTAGAAAGTCCCCCAAAAATTTACAACAAAGCTACTAGAGCCAATAAACGAGTTCAGCAAAGTGGTGGGACACAAATAATCATACAAAAATTGGTAGTGTTTCTATATACTAGTAATGAGCTATCCAAGGAAGTAATCAAGAAAAAAATTCCACTGTACAATAGTAACTAAAAGAATCAAAAAACTAGGAATACGTCAAGGACTTATACATAGAAAACTGCAAAACATTTCTAAAAGAAACCAAAGAAGACCTAAATAAATGGAGAGACATTCCATGTTCATGGATTGGAAGGCTAAATGTAGTTAAGATTTCAAATGTAATTAAGATGTCAATCCTAACCAAATTGATCCACAGATTCAATGTAATACCAATCAAAATTCTAACAGACTTCTTTGAAGAAATGGAAAAACTAATTATCAAATTTATTTGGAACGATAACAGGCCTCAATAGCCAAAAACTTATTGAAAAATAACAGTGAGGTGGCAGATCTCATACTTCTTGACTTTAAAGCATACTATAAAACCACAACAGTCAAAACTGCCTGGTACTTGCATTAAGATATATTCTTAATGGATTTAAGTGGAGAGTTCATAAATCAGCCCTCAGATCAATGGTCAATTGATTTTTGATACGGCTCCCAAGTCCACTCAAGTGAGACAGAATTATCTCTTCAATAAATGGTGTTGGGAGAACTGGATAATCATAGCCAAAAGAATGAAAGTGGACCCCTATCTCATACACTATACAAAAATTAACTCAAAATAGATCAAAGACCTAAATATAAGAACCAGTAACATAAAACTCCTAGAAGAAAATATAGGGAAACATCTTCAAGATCAAGTGACAGGCAGTAGTTTCTTAGATCTTACACCCAAAGTACAAGCAACAAAAGAAAAAAATAAATAAATGGGACCTCTGCAAACTTAAATTCTTCTGCGCCTCAAAGGAGTTTTTCAGAAGGGTGAACAGATAGCTGACTCAGTGGGAGAAAATATTTGGAAACCACATATCTCATAAGCGTTTGACATCCAGAATATATAATGAAATCCTATAACTCAACAATTAAAAGACAAACAACCCAATTGAAAAATGGACAATTAAATTTTTCCAAAGAGAAAATAAAAATGGTAAAAAAAAAAGCACATGAAAAGATACTCAGTTTCACCAGATATTAGGGAAATGCAAATCAAAACCATAATGCGATATTATTTCACACCTACTAAAATGGCCACTATTAAACAAACAGCACACTACAAGTGTTGGAGACAATGTGGAGAAATAGGAACACATATTTACTGCTGGTGGGAGTGAAAAATGTTACAGCCACTGGGGAGGTTGGTTTGATAGTTCCTGAGAAAGCTAAGTATAGAGGTGCCTTACAATCCAGCAATCCTGCTACTTTGGTATATATTCAGAAGATCTGAATGTTAAATGGTATAGCCACTGTAGAGAATGGTTTGGTGGTTCTCCAGAATGCTAAGTATAGAGCTGCCTTACCATCCAGTAATCCCACTACTTGGTAGATACCCAAAATAGCTGAAAGCAGAGATGTGAACAGACATTTGAGCATTGTTTATAGTGCATTATTCACAATTGCTAAAAAACCCAAGTGTTCATAAACTAATGAACAGATAAGCAAAATTTGATGCATACATAGGATAGAATATTATTCAGCAATAAGAAGGAATGAAGCCTGCCACACATGGGTGAACCTTGAGCACACTATGTTCAGTGTAGGAAGTCAGATACAAAAGGAAAAATAATATATGAGCTCACTAATATGAACTAATTATAATGCATCAGTTCATAGACATCTATAGTTTCCAAGAGATTGAGTGAGGCTAGAGAATGGGGAGTGGCTGCTTAATCTCTACAGAATTTTAAACAAGGTAGAACTTAAGTAAGTGGAAATGGATACAGGTGACGGTAGCATATTATATTGATGTAGTTAACAGGGATAAGCTGTGTGGATGCGGTTGAATGAGGAAGTTTGGAGTTACATATTTCACCAGAAGGAAAACTAGAGGTTAAGTCATGGGAATGTATAACACAGTGAATCTTGTGGTGGATGATGACTGCAATTAACAGTACAAATGTAAAAAATTTCTTTCATGAACCAGAACAAACATACAACACTATTACAAGGAGTTAATAGAGTGATATATGGTAAAAAATTGTACACATTGCAAATTATGGACTATAGTTCACAGTAATATCTTAATATTCTTTTATCTAAGTAGAAACAAATGTACCACACCAATACTAGGAGTTAATAATGGGGGGGGGATTAGGGATAAGGGATGTTTTAGGTTTCTTTTTTATTTTTGTTTATTTAATTTTTGAATAATGAAAATGTTCTATAATTGATTGTGGTGATTAATGCACAGCTGTATGATGATACCATGAGCCATTGATTGTATATTTTGGATGGATTGTATGGTGCATGAATATATCGTAATAAAATCACATTAAAAAATTAACTGGCCATAGGTGTGAGGGTGTGTTTCTAAACTTTGAGTTTGATTCCACTGGTCAATATGTCTATCCATGTGTCAGTAATATGCTGTTTTGATTGCCTGTACCTTTGTAATTAGTTTTAAATCAGAAAGTGTGAGTCCTCCAACTTCATTTTTGTTTTTCATGATGGTTTTCAGCTATTTGGAACCCCTTACTCTTCCATATAAATTCAATGATTGCATTTTCCATTTCTGTTAAGAAGCCTGCTGGAAATCTTACTGGTATGGTATTGAATCTGTAAACCATATCAGGTAGAACTGACCTCTTAATAATATTTAGTCTTCCAATCAATGAGCATGAAAGACCTTCCATTTATTTAGGTCTTCTCTGATTTCTTTCATCAGTGAAAGTCCAACATTTCTTAAAGGGAAAAAATTTAAGCTCAGAAAAATATAAAATTTCACAATGTCCAATAACCAATACAAAATACTAAAGATGAGAGAAGCAGCAAAATATGACCCATTTCAGGGAGAAAAAAATCAAACAGTAGAGACAGACCTAGAAATTGTATAATTAGTTGACAAGGACATTAAAACATGTTTTATAAGTATATTAAATAAGATCAAGCATTTATAAAAAATATATAAAGAAAATCATAAGCTAAAAAAAGTAGCACATAGAACTTGTATAAATGAAAATTATGTGAAATGAAAATTTCACTCCATGGTTTCACAACAGATTTAAACACCTCAGAAGTTCATCTTCAGTGAACCTGAAGGCATAACAACAGAAATTATCCAAAGCCTCAAAAAGTTCTGCTAACTTCCTTTTTTGTGGTTTTGGTAGCCCAGAGCCATGTAAGGTCCAGACACTGCTGGAAAGGCCTTATGGAGAGACCAGAAAGAGATGTTATGTGGAGGGGAGAGACTGAGAGACCATCAGAAGGTGGTGAGAGGCCTAGAGGTCCCAGCATCCAAACAAGCCTCCAGATGAATCCAGCTTCGGCTACCATCTGACCACACCTCTGTACAAAACCCCAAGTCAGAGCTGCATCACTTCCCAGTTGAACCCATTCAACTCATAAAACTATGAGAGATAATGAAATACTGTTTTCAGCCACTAAAAAAATATAGTGAAAAAGTTAAAGCAATAAGAAATTTCTGACTTTTTAGAGACATTTGGACAGGAATGCATAGACAGCCATAGTTTAAAAATGATTTTCATGGGTGGTGTGATGGTGGCTCAGTGGCAGAGTTCTCACCTGCCATGCCGGAGACCCAGGTTTGTTTCCTGGTGCCTGCCCATGCAAAAAAAATATATGTTTTTCATGAAAAATATGACCATCATATGCAGCCTTATTCTTTAGCTCACTCCAAATAATATTGATCCTGCCTTACTCTCAAATTTAGGCCCATCCTACTATCCCCAACCTTCCTTTCGAAATGCCATCCAAACTTTCATAACCAAAGGACCCCTTTCAGTATTTCTACCAACACCTAAGTCTATTTTTAATCACTCCCTCCAGAAACAAAGAGTGAGGATTAGGAGTCCCTCTGCAACCCCAGATACTAAAGAAAAGCAAGAATATTGGAAAGAAGAAGGAAGGAAAGAACACTTTCTCAGATTTGGAGTAAGAAGAACAAAACCCAAGTATGGGGACTAAATGGAGGAGACATATCTTCCTAGAAACTAAGGCTGCCCCCAGATGACTTGGTATACAAAATCTTCAGTCCTTGAATACAGAATGGAAACTGTAATATTACATCAGTATATTTCATTTATATTTTGAGTTAAACTGGCTTCTGAAGGCCTAACCACCATCTTCAGCATCTGTTTTTCATGGGGAAATATGTTTCACATTAAAACAATCTGATAATAAATCAGAGACTGTCTATACTAAGAAAGCACACAATTGTAACAACATCAACAAAGCCCAGTCATTTATCAGCCAGACTGTAAAAGTTCACTCCTACAGGTAACTAGAGTTTCATAAATCAGCTTTTAATCAGACTGGTAAAAATGGCTCATAACTCTTCAACATCTCTCTCTCTATTTAGTACCTTCTTGTTGCTGCAGTTCTACATATTGCTATAGCTTTTCTCACTCACAGCTTATCTCCCTATCTAGGGTATCCTCACAGCAAAGGCCAAGGACTATGACTCAAACTCGCCTGGATGCTTTTAGGACAGTGCCCAGAAACTCCCAGGCATCCCTCAACTGTATGGGTTTGGTTTTGGTTTGGATTCATATGACACATAAGAGCCCTTCAGTAGCCCCAAAGCAGCATAAAACCCAAATAAACCATAGCAGAGGACCATGGCGAGTTTGGAAAATCAAACATTAGCTGGTTCAATATACACAGATATCTGAAGTAATAATTGGGCAAGATTGAGGAGGTTTCCTAGGTTTCAAGGACCCAGATATGTTTGGGGGAGGAAACTAAGCACACAAAGAGTCTTAGTCAAGTGTTGCAATTGGAGTAGGTAGAGCCTTTGAGAGTCTGAGCATTGGGGAAGCCCACTGGACATCCCCCACCCCACCCCCATCCCCGCCAAAGCACTCTCAATGAGACTTGTCCAGGGCAAGCTCTGCAGGTATGCTCACCTCATCCATCCTCACATCTTCGGTTTTTAGTTCATTTGGCTGTGCCTTGCTCTTTACTTCATCTACTCTCAATACTATCTTCTTCGTTTTGTTTTGTATACCCTTTTGGTAGTCAGCACTAGTTTTTGCTTTTGTTCATCAGAGTGGCCAGCTACTGACTGAATATCATCCTGTGGATAAGGGAAAAGAGAATGAGCTAGCAGAGACATTTGAGGTGAAGATACAGATAACAGCTGAGGATTAGAAGCCTGGAAGTTATAACTTTTGAGCCATTGATCAAATGGCATCTGAAGAGATAAGGATTTACAGTTTCCTTTTCTTTTAAAGGAATACACTATATATTTAGACATCAAAATAACTGCTTCATTTCATGAAACTGCTTCAAGGTTAAAGGTATTATAAATGCTTAAAAGCAAGGCTAGGATAAAGTTGTATGTTAGTAATTAATAGGAAAAGGAGAAAAATCTTGTAAAATTTGTTCTGATCTCAGAGTACGGGATACCCATTCATCGGGTGAGAGAGAGAGACGGGTGATAGGAATGAATATATATCATCAGAGATATCTCTGCGTGAGAGGTATTTACTCCCAGCGAGCACTGCAAACACGATGATGGTCCCTTTCCAAAATGTATTCATCAGCTACACTTTGCTTGTCCTTTGTTATCTCCACTGTTCTCACCCTGTTCTCTCACTCTACCTACGTATGAATTTACTGAAAATTGGAGCGTGTTGGAGAAGCCAGCCAATCGATTATTTGTGTCTTCAGGTCATGTGGAAAACAAAAGGGCTCAGAGCATTGCTAGAAGGGAGGGATAAGACAATTACAAATCACCAAGGAAACATAGATTCAATGTTGTAACAAAGTGTACATTTATACCGAAACACAGATGAGGAAGAGATGAATTCCTCAGGTGGAGTAGGGAGGGCTCAGGGCACTTTCTCTGGGTCTTGAGCATCTGGAGAAATATCTATGATGGAGTTAAGCTTCTGAAAACATTAATTATTAAATTAACTAGTGAATTTTTAAAGAAATTGGGTATAATCTATTGGGAGAAAAGAAAATCAGTAGAAGATAGAGTTGTCTTTAAAACTTGAAGAATTACCAGGTCGAAGAAGGAGAATATTTGCTTTGAGGTTCTCCTGAGGACAAAACCAGTCTGCCCCAGGGTAAGGAGTCAAGAAGGCAAACTTGAATGTCACACACAAAAAATAGTATTGAAGCAAGTTGTACTTAAAAAATCAATATTTTCTTTCAAAAATCACCATGGTGCAAATACCAATATAAAAAAATTGTTCAAATTGGCAGTTACCTTAACTTCCCAAGAAAGTTCTTGGAAAAATAAAATATCAAATGCATTTTTATGAACACGATCATTATAAAATGTTAAAGACAAATAGCGCATTAAAATCTAGAAGTGTAATTTAAAAAATCTAGAAGTGTATCCTATGGTGTTTATTTTTCATCAATAAGTATATGAGTCTTGTAGAAGAGAAACTCAGCAAAAAGTTTATTTTGTAAGGATCAATCAATTATGAGATCCTGCAAAAGAATAAGAAGAAACCTGAATCCAGATCATTAACAAATACGCCAACCACTATTTTGATGCCAAGCTTAGCATAAATACATTAAGCAACAGGAAAGATTTCAAAGAAAGACTCTGACAGCACATTTTGATGTGCCTGCTAGCTTATACATTCTTCAGAAAACTCTAAGGACAATTTCACCATCACCAGGTTAAGTATCATCGACAGGTATATTTCATAAGGATGACAAAGGCATTGAGATTTACAAAAAAACCTAGTGGATCTTATTCGTTATGTCACGGTGGAGTTGTGATATATTCCAAGGGCAGACACTCACTCTAATCAGTTGAAACAAAGGGACAGATTCATTCATCCAACTAATCAATATGAATTCCCTGGTCCAGAAAAGAAATATAAATCAGCAGCTGCTCCACGGTCAGTTTTCTCATCTTCCCCTCCTCCTAGACAATGGAAGGGGAAAAAGTGGAGCATGTACAGCAGCAAAATGACTTCAGCCTTTCTATCGACAGCCATTGCCATTGGGCTGCAAATTCTCCATGGCAGGTGAATTCAGATCAATGTCATTGAAGATAAGGAAGGGGAGAGTATTGGGTTTGGGCATTTATTGCTTTTGCCTGATCACAGTTTGCAGAAGATGCTGTTGTTTGTTACAGAATGTGGAAGTAAAGAAAAATCATGCCAAGTTTACCTCCTGACCATCTCGCAGGATGCATGTTCACTAAAAGCAATTCTTTGGCTTGTACCTTGTTCTAACTGCTTAAGGTTGACAGTCACTGTACACCGACTAGGTATCAAACGTGGTACTAAGCTACTGTTCTGTTCCCCATTATAACTTTCCTCCACACTTCAGAGTCAGCAAATGATTTCATGGTTTTGTTAGGGCAACTTTACCTGTGCCTAAAAGCAAGGGCAGCAAGATGTCCTAAGAGGCATTAGGATATTAGCCACAGAAGGATCTCACCTTGATTCCCCTCTCTGTTAATCACATCAGCATGATGCAGAGTGGACTCTGTCTGCTTGGATACTCAAGGCCCTCATCAGCTCTTGCTGGAAAGGTTATTTTCAAGATTAAAGAAAATATATACAGAGACTGATGCTGAGTATATAATGTGGTAAATAGTGATGAAGCTTTATGGGAATCATCTATTCTGTAAGAAGAAATTGCCTTTCACATTTCAAAATTCTTGGTTAGCACCTAAAGATACAGTGTCTGAAGTCAATTTTCTATTGAACTGCCAACACAAATTGCAAACTAACAACAGACTAATCCGGACATGATATTAATATCGACTCTGGAGATTAAAGTGCATATATTTATTCTGCAAATTTCTGGCCAACCTAAGGGTTTGTCAACAAAAGCATAAAATGCTGGTCAACACTGAAAACTGATAAATGATCCAGTAAAAATTAACCAGTATCAAATACCTTTTGACTATGGACAGACAGTAGACAGGCAATCTGCAGAGAACGATTTGGGGAAATGACAACTGAGGGTGGAATCATGAGAATTGGACATTTAGAAGCTACTGGATAAAGCAATTGCCTAGAAAAGTGCTCCTCAGAAATCTTGGGAAATTGAAAAAAAAGAAAATGACATAGTGAGGGTATTTCTGAACTTGGGCACTCAAAAGGGGTTAGGAAGAGAGGGAGGAGAAAGGAGAAAATTATAGCAAATTGTATCCAGGAGGTGTTCTAATTGAGCATTAAAGACATCACAAGAATGGCAAAAAGACAGTTCAACTGAACTATCAGTACAATGAAGGGTGCTGTCCACAGGGAATGATTCAGGCAGCCATAACCAACCCCTTCTTAGCTAACTCTGCATTGTCTCCTTACTGTCATCTCCCTTTTCAACCTCTTTGCAAAATTTGAGACAGTTGGGAGAAACCTTCCATTTCCACCACGCAGATTTAAGGAAAGTTTTCTGTGAAGGCTGTTTCCAAATACTGAGAACTATGTCTGTAATAATGGTTTAGGAATTCCACATTTCAAACCAAATGAAGTTTGACCTAGGGGAAACTATCACTGTCCATTCTAAAGTTGAAAGTTAAAAAAAAAAAAAAAATGAACCCCAATCAGGGAGAGAGACAACTTCTTAGGATTCATGGGTATCAAAGAAAATGTTTTAAATTTAGATAATTTTATTTTTTTCTCAAAGTTTAGAAATAATTTTAAAAGGCTAGGAAAAATAGAAAAATTGTGAAAAATGTAAAATTAAGAACATTTTAGAAAATTTAGAAACCTTTGATATGGAAGTGGGAAGGAAATGTGTAATAGGCAATAATGTCCAGCAATAAATTGGAGTTAAAGAAACATTAAGTGTAAAATGTAATAAATTTACTTTAAAGGAAAAATACATATCAGAAACTGTTTTTTGATATTTTGTTATTCATGAATTGCTGCTACCCACTGCATCTTTCATAAATTAAAGGAAATTTTTTATAGAAATATTTTGTGGCATAAGGACACAACACATATTCCTCCAGGGGCTGACCCCACAAAGCATTTTTCAATACAAAGTGAAACACTTGGGTGATGGATCAGTTCACCAGGGAAGAATTAAATGATCCTTGCCCTTAAATGTATTCTCTGGGATCTCATGGGTAGAGCATTACATATGGGGGCAGCTCTAATTACAAGAAATAATTGCAGGTGAATACAAGGCAGTTCCCCACCTCAGATGATAAATTATACCAAGAGACAAGGACACCCTGTGCAAAACAATAATGCTTTTATCTGTATGACATTGCAAGGAAATGTCAAGTCAAAAAAAAAAAAAAACTAGCCCAAGGAAAAGTACAATTGAAAAATACTGTTAACAGGAGCTAGTCATTCCCATTTGCGATAGAATTTTAATTAGCATTTTAATCAAGCAACATGTACCATAGACTTAATACCAACAAATATATATATTTGCTAATCTAATAAATAAAGTTTATAAAATCAGAGAATAGAGTAATGGTAAGAGGGACAGGATAGGGAAAGATTTTTCCTACATGCTAAATGCTAAAAGCTTTTACTAAAAGCTTTCCTAAATAACTTCAGGGTATGGTCCAGATCTTAGCCTAATTGGTAATTTTCATATTCTGTAATCCATTGTGACTGATAAATGTTCATCGCTAGTAGTGATTTCTAATTCCACTAGCCTTTAAGATTCCTTAGAATCACCTAGGGAGCTTTAAAAAATACTGACACTGGGGCCAACTGCAAAGATTAAGATTTCTTTTGGGCTAAGCAGTGGCCTGTGAATCAGGAACTTTATAAGCTTCTCAGATTATTCTAATGGGCAGTCAAGGTTTGAGAACCACCACTCTAGAGGCACATAGTTGGATGAAGAACAAAGTTGGTTGTCTTTGTCCTTCCATTTTCACTGATGTAGTTAGCACATGTTGCCGTGGCCTTCCCTGACTCACTCATTGACTCTGTGTGATTATAGAAAGAGACAAGTGGTGACTGATAGTCACTCCCAGTTATGAAGTGGTGTCTGGTGTTTTGTCTTCTCTGGGACAGGATATTATCCTTGAGCTGAGGTTTCCTAATCCTGGGGTGGGGTGGGGGGGCTCCTGTTGTAAGCTTGTCATCTTGTGCCAAATGTCACTGTCTCCAAGCCCCCCATTAGAGTGGAAAACCTCCCATGAATGGTCAGCAGAGTCTCCAGTCCTTGGTATACAATATTCTGCAGAGAGCTTTGCTTGAAGACACTTTGAGTCCACAAGGTAAACTGGAATTCAAATATCCAGGACAGATCCCATGACATTCCCAAATCCTCCCTCTTTCTACTCCAGATCTATTAGAACACAAGGCTTGTACCCCACTGTAAATTCTCTCTGCATTTGAAGAATCCTCAACCTGTCTTCTCAACTTCTCACTTCTCTTTGTTCTTCCTTTCTATTTTATGGGCACATATTCCTTCCCTTCCAACCTCAAGATCATTTCCATTTCTGTGAGTTCACATCTATAGAAATGAACACACTTTTGCACAGAGTATATTTCAGGTTGCTTACCTACAGCATTGATGGAACTGGCAAAAAATTAGAAAAATGTCTGTTTCTCAAGAAAGAAAGAAATCCATGGTATCCCCATTGTACGCATTATTAATAATACTAAAAAGAAAGAGGTGCATCTGTCTGTGCCTACATAGAAAATCTTATATAATTATTTCTTTTTTTTTTAGGTGCATGATCTGGGAATTGAATCCAGGTCTCCTGCATGGAATGTGAGCATTCCACCACTGAACCACCTCTCATATAATTCTTAGATTAAAAAAAAAAGTTACAAAATAGTATGTGCAGTATGCTCCTCATTATGTAAAAACTTAGCTATCCATGTAGAAACACAAACACAGACACACACATAAATATATATACAGGTACACATAAACATACAGATATACACATCAATATGTAGAAAAAGAAGTACAGAAGAAGCCTCCAAGCAATTAATATTAATGAAATCTAGGAAGGAACGTAGAATTGGGAGTGGAGTTGAATGAATGGAAACTTACACTTTTTAATCATTTCTATAATTGAATTTTTACGTATGTTTATGGATTGCTTTTAATTGTTTTAATTAAAATTGCTGGTTAGATATAATTAGCATGTCACTGGCAAACTTGATAAGAACTGTAGGGAAGTAGTGAGGGTGGAAGTGATGGGAGATTATCGCCAAACCTTTTTGATGTACCACCTTATTAGAATAAATATATTGGCACACAACTAAGGATAGGTTTAGGTTTAATAGGACCTGAAATTTATACAATTTGGGGATCCCTATTTAGGAAAAGAGCATAAAATTATTAATATAAAATTTTAATAGGATAAGCAATCATAAATACCAAACATCAAAAAACATCCTGAAAATATAAATGTTTATTAATTGTCTGACACACATTTAATAGCAATTTCCACAGACTAGCTTCTGGTTTTTACATTTCTTTCCATGCATCTCCCAGTACTTAATGTGCCCAGAGCCAGAGGACTTGGTTTGATCACCATAGACTTTCTGGTTCTTTTACATCATGATGTAGGTGAGGAATCACAGCGGATGGTAATGCTAAGAATATTTCTGGAAGCCATTCCTATAGTAGGATGGCTAGCAATCATTTAATGATACGCCAAAGTGACTGCAACCACAGAACATATATTAACCCAACTAAATGTATCTCTAAAGCAGCTTCCCTTAAGCTAGATTCTCCAAATGCCCACAACCTTCCCAACATTCTCTGATGGGAAAAGAAATGTGACAGTGAGTTATTAGGCCAAACTAAATAATACTTAGCCTCTTTTTGCGATCAAGAATGATTTTTTATATTATTAAGATCATGACAGGGTAGAGTGTCAGGAAAAAAAGTAAAAGACTGAAATGAGCAAAAGTGATAGCGCACCCTTACATGTTCTCTAATGTGAAAGTAACCCAGACATACTGATTGCATTACAAATCTCTCCTAGTATTTTAGCAGCTAGGATATTTGAAAACACCCCAATTATAAGTGTCTCTCCTCTACCCAGATTCTGATGGTATCCTTCTCCAGTTAAAAATCTATTATGGGTCCCCCCCACCCCAATATGTGAGACATAGGATATGAAATCCAGGGGTGAAATTCTCCCTGGCAGTGTGGGAGATGACTCCCAGGGATGAGTCAGGCCCTGGTACCATAGGATCAACAATACCATCCTGACCAAAAGTGGGAAAAGGAGTAGAATTAATAAAGTATCAGTGGCAGAGAGAGTTCAAATAGAGTTGAGAGGCTACTCTGGAGGTTGCTCTTACACAAGCTTCAGTTAGACATTGCTACCTATCATAACCTGACAAACCCTAATCAGGACCATTCCAGCCAATCCTAAAGTACACCTAGGACAATATATAAGATTCCACAAGGGTTCCAGGCACTAAAGTAACTTTCCAGATACCTACAACTTCCAGATAGGTCTCTGGTCCAGATAAGTCCTGAAACCTAGCCTATCCTCTCCAGAACATCAGATAGTTCTATCTCCCTACCCCATGTTAGTGACAGACCCTTCCAATAGCAAACATTTAGAATTGTCATAACCCCAACAGCCCCAAAGTGAGGTATGGAAAGATCAAAGGTGATGGTGGAATTATACTTGGGATATAGGATTTAACAAATGAATATGAATGCTGAATCATTAAATTGACATCTCTTTTAGTCTCTAGTCTCTTAGATCAGATAGATGTAAAAACGTAAAATTGTAACCCATGCCAAACTCTGAAATATGTTCTACAACTAATTGTGTTGCTGTGCTTTGAAATTTTTAGCTGCTTTGTATATGTTATTTTTTACAAAAAAAAGAAGGAAAAAAAGTCGATTGTGATGATAAAAAAATATTTAAGCCCTCTAGCCTCCTATATTCTGGAGCAGCTAGAAGGAAAAATTTGAGAGGATCATATGGTAGCCCATGACAAACTCTGGGATCTGTCCTGTAACTACTTGTTGAAGAGTGCTTTGAAAACTATTGCTTTTGTCTTTCTTTGCTTTGTATATATGTTATGTTGTACAACAAAAAAAGTTAAAAAAATGTATTGCAGGCCTCTTGCCTTCCTCACCTCTGTCTTTGCAAGAGTGCCCACATGTCCTCTTACGTGTGTTATCAGAAAATTTTCTGTTGGCTTACTCATTAGGTTGTGCCCTTGAATTCTTTTTCACATCCTGGCCAAGAACCTGGAAGCCAGAATCTGGCAACATATTTTGACAAGCTAACCAAGAGTCACTTCTTTCCAACCATCAGGACTGGTGAGTACCAGGAGGCTTGGCCACATGTTGTCACTTTCCTTCTCACTTTGTTCATTTATATCCTCTTCAATGTACTCATGCAATTCTGTGTCCTCCTGAAAGGCTGGAATCATTTTCATTGTTCTCTCTAGGAATCTAAGGGTTCTGATGCAGCTCCTCCAGGACATAAATTCAGTTCACTCTGAGCTCCTACCTACCCAAGGAGGCTCAGAGTAATGGGTGATACCCATTGATTTGGCTTCTCCTTGTGTCAAGCAGGAGTCCATTGAGAGCCAAATCAAGTCCCCATCTCCCTCTCCCTCTCTCTGTCATCTGCTAAATCTGTTCTTCTTTTCACCCCCACAGAGGTCCTTTTCCCAGCCTCCATAAAAATCTCCATCTTCCTCTTCTGTCTGGATTTTAATTCCTTCCAAAACATTCCATCTGTTGTAACACAGAATTCTGGACTAAAAATTCTTATGCCAAAGTGCTTTTTTTTAACATTCTAGGGAGTCACCTCTAGGTAGGCTAGTATATGCCTGAAAAGCATACTAAGCCACATTCTTGAAGGAGGTTGATTGTCTTGCTCATGTGCTTTCCCTCTAGCCCAATCCTGGCAACACCCTGAGAGATTCCTTCCCTAAAGTTTCTTTGTTTGTGGCAAATCCTTTCCATTCTCTTAGGCAGTAAGTTAAGAGTGCAAACACTTCTAAAAAGATGAGTGGGCCAGTTCAGCAGCATCAGGATGGTACTGGGCCATCCATCTCCTGAGCCTTTGAGGACCCTGAGGACACCTGGGGACAAGGATCAGCACTCAAAATGGCAGGGCAGTGACCTGGCAGGCCAGGCACAGTACTGATGTCTGCCCTTTTCTCTCTCTCTTCTTTAGAAATGGATGGTGCTTCCAGTATTCCAGCTGACAGTCCATTGGACTGACTGCTACAAAATTAAGATAATGTTTCTACCCCACAGTTAAAAGGCTACTGCAATATTGCCTGGCTGTACTATCACCTGGGGGGACAGCCTGTGTTAGCCCACAAATGGAACAGTCCGTTATAACTCTACCTTATAATTAAACCTCTTTTGTAAAAGGGAGGGACTGTGATAAGAAATTCCGTATGTACAGCTTTTATGGCCTTATACCAGGGCAAATCCATGAAGGGCTCTTACAAATTATGTTATGCCCAAGAGGACTACCAAAAACAGCCCTCCTTCCCAGATTCCTTGTTTAGTCTCTATTAAAATCTACTGTGGCCAAATATAAAGGCAAACAGTCAAAATAAGCTAAAAGATGAGGAATCACAGCCCTCCAATGCGACTCTCAATCACAATACCATCCTCCAGTCTGTAAAAGACAAGATTAGCCAGAAATTTCCTAGGCCAGATATTCATCAAGACAAGGACCTGAAAAAAAAAACTTGACACTTATATCTCAATTTCTATTAGAGGAAAAAATACTTATTTACTAAAAAGCATGAGAAAATGTGCCACCAAGATGGGTACTTATAATAAGTTAAGGGAGATAGCTCAGGAAAAAGAGAAAAACCTGGTCCTGATCCAGGGGAGGCTAGTGGAAGCCTTAAAATGTACTAATGTAAGCCCAGATTCCTGGGAAGATCAGATTTTGCTAGGTACCCATTTCATCAGCCAGTCTGCCCCTGACTTTCAGAGAAGGCTAAAAAACCAAACTCCTACTAAGGACTTACTAGAAACTGCCTTTTTTGTCTTTAATGATCGAAACAAGGCCAAGAAGAAGGAGAAGAAGGCAAGGAGATGTAAGCAAAAGACCTGGGAACAGGCTCAGCTCATTGCCACAGCTGTTAACAGTGTGTTGTCCTCTTGAGGTAACCCAAATTGT